>OX638369.1:25622532-25867532 GCA_951812925.1 Calliopum simillimum | reverse complement strand
AAGGTGCTAAATTTTGCGCTCTTTAAGAACTTGATAACGATGAAACAGTATTTCGCAATGCATACCATTTTTTCAAAGCCTTCACATGAATGTAGGTATAATAGCTGCTGAACATTTAATAATCACAATAGTTGATCATCTTGACGTTAAAGCCTGAGTTTTATGATGCGATTTTTGGCTATTTTCAGATTTATTTGACGTTTAATACATGAAGAATGAGGTGAGTTACGGCTAAATCGCTTCATAAATCTCCGGTAGAAACACGCTGTAATAATAAAATGTTTTAACCTTTTTACTTCGAGAATTACTGGCAGTACCTTTAAAAGACAACACAAATCAGTTTATTTATGTTCTCAACCCTACAAAATGATAAGAAAGCTTTTAAAGCTCTTAAGCAATCTACAAAAGCTCTGTGGAAATTTTAGTTAAAGGAAGTATAATTCGATGAAGACTAAAAATTCAAACTCCAGTGACAATTCAGTTACCAGACGGAACAGTTGTTGAGTGCTAAGAGAAAAAATTCGATAATCAAATTTTAAACAAAAAAGAAACAAAAATCATTGTTATTGTAAACAGCATGTTATTGTACAAAGACAAATTTTATCAGTTTTTTTGTATGCAAAACGAAAAGGCTATTTGAATGTTTGCAAAAAAACAAAACATTTGCTCAAACTACCCTTAGCTACAAAAAGGAAACAAGTTGTGAGGCACGTACATAGCAAATTCACATTGTCATAATTTGTGCTGTTTATTTTGCCGGCATATGGCGCGTTATTGCTGAAGCTGAGTAAAGTGTGTGTGCACAACAAAAAAAAAAAAAAAAAAAAGCGAAAGAGTTTTGATAAAAAATATTTTTCCTAAGAGGTAAAAAACAAAAATCTTGTTACACACTGTATTTTTTTTATGCAAAATAAAATTCAAATATGTATAAAAAATTCATAAAGTGAAACAATTAATTGGAAAAAATAAAAGAAGACATAATTTTAAAATACAACTGCAAATTATCAAAAAAATTTCAAACAAACTCTTTTAAAGAAATAAGAATTAGTCTGGCCACACCGAAATGTGACAGTTGCAACAAAAAATGCATTTTTGGCAGTTTCCGTTTGAAATTTAAAGGTTAAGTGGCTAAAAATTTAAGTGAAGTGAAATTAAAAACAAATAAATAAAATAAAACTTAATCCCTTAAATAATTAAACGATTATCCTTCGTAGGCTTATAGTATTTAATGACAATTTAATTTGTTTTTCGTATTTGCTATCAAATTAAATACAAAAATGCGCAATAAATTCGCATTATTTAAGTAAGCAAAATACCACTCTTTCGTCCTTAAAGAGTCGCATAACAAACGAACTTGGGAAAAAAGGGCAAATTTAATAAGAAAGAAGTCATCAGTATTGCCTGCAACCTAACCACCCACTTTGCAGCTAACAAAAAAAAGGACAACGCGCAAAGTAAACAGCAAAAAACATTAAGGAACAATTAATTTGATTGTTCCCTTTATATTTGCAAGTGTTTCTCAGTTGTTGGTGTTGTTTTTTCCGTTTCCTTTGTTTTTTTGTTATTGCTAGTAACCCAGTCGCGCGGTATTGGTGTCTGTGTCATCCCTACACTCCAAGAACAACACGCAACTTGTGGCACTGGTAAGTTTCTATTGTTGTTTGTTATCATCCTTTTCTGTTTATTTTGTTTATTTTACTTTACATTGAATTTTGTTGTTGTTGTTGTTGGGATCCCTTCTTATTTACTTATATAAATAGTTTTTAATTATATATGGTGTTAACGGAATAATTAAATTCATACAAATGAAATACCGCATTAGATATTTAGGGCATAAAAACATAACCTCCAATGAAAAATCCACAGAATATGCTTTGCTGATTCTTTTATGTTTTAGGTTGGAGTGGCAGCTTAGCAAACGATGCTAAGCCTAAGTAGCATTATTAGTGCCGTTTCAACATTACAATAGCTGTAGACCGATCCCAGCTTGGTGTACAATATGATCCGAATCGAATGACATCGAATTTGTGAAAATCGGTTCAGAAGTTTAAGATTCAATAATTGCAGTTGTTAAAAAGTGGGCGTGGATTACTTAAATATTGTCAACTTCTTGTCTAGTACATTTGAGCGATAATCAAAATTATCTTACCAAATTTTACCAAAATATCTTATACAGTTTGCGAGATGTAACGTTAAGCGTTTTTTTATTTGTATAGGAGGTAACACGCCTACTGGTGATATTTCACCCACTTTTAACTAAAGAGTGCCTAATGGCGTGTAGACTCCATATAAATAATTTCAGAAAGATCACTATAGTAGTTTTCTTTTTATGGCGTATTATATTTTTGTGGGCGGTGCCACGCACTTCAACGAGTTTTCCCAATATAACGGAATATAACATATTAATCTCTGTTTCCAGGGGTAACACTTCCTTAATTTTCATCGCGATTATTGGAGTCGTTTCTGAGTAATATTGAATCAAAATTGTCAGTGGCTGAAAAGTGTAATAATTTTTTGTCATCATAAAAATACCTTGTACTATTTGCGAGATATGACCAGATTAAATTAAAAATTTAGGGCATTGCCACGCATCCTCGTGAGTTTCTACAAAGTCAAAGCCTAGCTTATTCTTCATTCCATGCTAATATCTATCGTTATATATAGCAAGTTTCATTAAAATCTATAGCTGAGATTAGTGGTCTCTACTAGCCTGCAGGCTTTGAGAAAGGCGCAAACTTTTGCTTGAAATAAGCTTATGCTCCAGACAGACGACAGCTTAAATGTAGATTATAGTCGTAATAATGCGAATCTTTTTATTGCATAATTTTAGGCATTTTTTAAATACATATCTCATAGACATTGATTCAAAAAAAATTTCCCAATTCAGGGCCCAAAAAATTCTAAAACATCAAAAACAAGATTAATTAAGAATTAAGATTAAGAATTTTAATTTTCAAAAGATTCAAGTTTTTTACAACCCAAAAGTATGCACAAACTTTTCTTACAGATTACTTTCGTTGTTTTATTTATTTAAATATCCATTTTTTGTTTAATGCATTTGAAAAATAATTGCTTTTTGGAAAACAATATGAAAAAATGTATTAGCACCGAACAAAATCTGTGGAAATGCCGTTCCATTGTTTTGAGTGACAGTGCGCCCCCTTCCATGATCTACGTATATAAACAGAAGCAACTAATGATTACAATTTGAGTTTAATAATAGGTACTTTAAAATAAAAAAAAAAACAACAATCTCAAAAGAAAAACAAACTTCTCCAATAAACTCGTAATTTGGTTCCTAGCAGAGCATTTATATTCTACGAAAAGCTTACAATTGTTTCGCTTTAAATATGTAAAATCATTCTTTTGTTTTTTTTTTGTTTTCTAAGACTTTTACAAACTCTGTGCTTTGAATTATTTGAAGTATTTGCAGTAATATTAAATTTTCGAGAAAATTTCCAAGGACAAACCACTTTATTAGCATTAATATTTTCCCTTTCTCTCTTTGTTTTTCTTTAAACAAAAAAATTAACATTCCACCGATGCACAGTGCTGTGTTGATATTCATTTGGCGAAAAATTGTTTGCTTAAATATAATTCTTTGTTGTGCCATTCTACAGAAAATAGTACAATTAATCCCCCGAATATTTTTGAAAACAAGTTTGATTTGTAACTGTTACATCATATTAAAGTCAAACTTTTAACGCTAAAAATAGGAAAATGCAAATTTTCTTTAAAGCAGAAAAAGTTTATGCCTCAATACCCTGTACAGACATACATTGTACCAAATCTTATGAATTGCTTTAAATGGCTTCAAAAATATGGCGAATTTTATTTTTATAGGTCGTAAATAGAAACATTTTTATAAATTTCATATACTTTTGATTCAGCCTAATAGTATGCACAAACATTTTTTACAGTATACCTTCGTTGTGTTATTTTTAATTTAAACTAGAATCGCCCATTGTCAAAATTTGATCACAAATGTATTAAATAATTTTGGTACCTTTTGAAAAGTTTTAGTAGTTTTTTGCTATTTGGTACAAAACAGAAAAACTCATTTATCATCATCACAATGTGAAAGGAAAAGAAAAGAAAAAACTTGAAGTCGGTGTCAGTCAGCTTTTTGTCTTTCTCTTTTGTTATAAATATTGAAAAATTTGCATTTAATTTTACTTGGCTTAGTGGCAAAATTTTAAAATAATTTGAGCTTTGTGCACATTTACACACAGATACCTTTCTAATGGTGTATAATTCAAAGTCGTGCTCCATTTCTAACATAGTAAAAAAGGTGGGACAAATTTTTGTCTTGCTAATTAACATATAGATATCATTTTTTCTATACGTTGCATTTAAAAAATATGTGCATTTTTGAAAACAACATAAAAATATGTATCAGTATGGTAAATTTTATAGAAATCAAACCAAAACTGTGGAAATGCCATTCTATTGTATGGATTAACTGCACTGTGCAAAGTGATGAACAATATATTTATATAGATATGTAGTTGCTTATCTCTGTTACAATTGTTTTGTTGTAACAAAAGCAAACAATAAAACGAAGAAGAAGGAGAAAAAAAAAATACAGGACAGGGCTACAACAATTCCTTAGAAAAATTTAAAGAGGTGGTGATATCCAATGAGGAAATAGCTTTATTCAAATATGTACTCTTGTACTTTTGTACATACATCCAAAAGTATTCATAAATATGAATTAAAATTTAAATATTCATACACATGCTATTAAAATATTTTTTTTTTATTCACATTTTCTGTTCCACTAACTATTAACCGGTGAGTGTGGCCTGACCTTTGTCCCGGTGTCTTTTACATATGTACCAAAACGTATTCATCTACACACTTAAGTTAAATAGTTTCATAGCCATTTGTATAATTAATGTCATTTGGTTTAGCGCCCTTTACATACAAATCTACTAAATTTCATTCTTCTGAGTCAAACAGTTTCTGAAATATGTTGAATTTTGCTTTTTTCGGGGCGTGGCACCGTCCACTTTTCTAGTGAGTTTGATTTGGCTAATTGCTCTATATACTTATATTGTATATGTGCCAAATTTAATTCCTTTGCGTTGAAGAGTTTCTGAGATATGTCGAAATCGGTTTTTAGGGGCGTGGCACCTCCCATTTTTCCCTTTAACATTATTTGTCCTAATACTCTTAATACATATACCAAATCCTATCAATGTGCGTTAAATATTTTCAGAGATACGATAAATAAATTTTTTTGGAAACACGAAAAAAGCGAAAAAAAATGTTTTAAAAATTTTTGGTTCCGACATCAGAGGGCGACCCTTATGGGAACAAATTTTTTTTCACTAAAGTGTAATAAAAAGTCATGAAATGCGTAAAAACACGACAAAAACGGAAAAAAATTTATTAAATTTTTGATTCCGACATCCGAGGAGGACTCTTGGATGAAAAAAATTGTTTCCACTAAAATGTCAAAAAAGTAATAAAACGCGTAGAAAACACGAAAAACAATAAAAAAAAATTTTTAAATTTTGGGTTCCGAAATCCAAGGGGGGTCCCTTTGGTGAAAAAAAAAAACCCAAAATACTAATGATGCAGAAACATGCGCCGCAACCGAAAACCTATATACACATAAATTTTCACGGTTATCGGTCCAGCCCTTTGGGAGTCTATAAGAAACATAAACTAAACATTCGCTTTAATTTACATAGTAAAAAATTTAGTTCAATTTAAAACCAAAAAGTATTTATATAGAACAATGCCAAAAAAAAAAAAAAAAATATTAATTTTATACTATTTTGGAATAAATTTCATACTTTTCTGGAATAAATTTCAAACTTTTTTGAAAAAAAAATCTAAATTTAATACCAAAAAAGTTTTAAATTAATTCTAAATGGAATTAAAACTACGAAAAGTAAACTATAATTTTTAAGTGTGTATGTATGCAGATTTGTTTGATGCAACATGAAGTATGATTAATATTTAATACGCTTGAAAGTCGCACATACGTCATGCTGTACATTTTAACGCTTAGATTTGCTGCTTACAAAAACAACTCATCACTACCAAATTATTGTATTTTTCCCCTATTCCAAATCAATTAATATTTATTGTACATAGAACGGCGCAATTATATTATGTCAACATATTATTTAATTCCACAAATCTGCATTGATCGAAGCATAAAGCAATCAAATCTTTTTTTGACAAGGGAAATTTTCAAATTGCGCTTGACAACAACAGCAGCAATCATTTTGTAATTTATGTTTCTGAAATATTATTCCTTAGTTGTCACCACTCTGCTGTAATTCTCAACTCATATAAACGCCTACACATATTTTATTTAGTTTTTGTTTTTATATACAAAATAAAATGAAATAAATTGATATAACTTTGCTGTTATCGGTGCCAACAAACCAAACCAAAAATCCTAGATAATCAAATGTTATGAACCGGCTAAATGGTTATGATTTCCTTCTTGTCATAGTTGTTGTGGTACTCTTGTTGTTGTTAGTGTAAATGTATTTGGTTTTTATGTTTGTTTTATTTATGTCAATGTGTGCATTAGGGCTGTTAAAAAAAAAAAATTTTTTCGAATTTCCAAGATATACTTTGGCATCACGATCTACATCATGACAGAATATCCCAAAAAAATTTTCAGATTTTTAAATTCATATTTAAAGGTGGCTCAAAGCAGAAATATATTTTTATTTTTTTTTAGCATTAATTACAAAATGTTGTCAAACAATTTGAAAAATTTGTTTTAGAGTAATTTAAAAACATTCATTTTGTTTGTTTTTTAATGAACTTTAAAACCTACGTTGTAATTTTGACAAAAAAAATTTTACACTTCTTAAAAAACGAAAAACTGCCCTAATAAGCCGAAATTTTACGGTTTTTCAAAGAAAAAAGTCATCGTGCTTTAAACGAAATGAACAGTTTTTAATTTACAAGATTTCATTCAAAAGAGCTCTTAAAAACCTTCAAGACCAGACATGTTAAGACATTTTTGGGCCAGCAGGCTCGATGACAGAACGTTTGAAACATAGTAATGCAGCCCTGTGAAAGGCAAAACGCTTTTTACTCAAGAGGGAGGCATCTTACAAAAAAGTGCCCATGGCATAAAATGCTTAAAATCATCCAAGGAACAAGTGTAAATTGTTTTTTTTTTTTTTTACTTAATTTGAGAAAAAAAATGTTTTTAACGTCATTTCTAATAAACTTTCAAAAAAAAAAAAAAAAACAACTTACACTTGTTCCTTGGATGATTTTAAGCATTTTAAGCCATGGGCACTTTTTTGTAAGATGCCTCCCTCTTGAGTAAAAAGCGTTTTGCCCTTCCCAGGGCTGCATTACTATGTTTCAAACGTTATGTCATCGAGCCTGCTGGCCCAAAAAAGTCTTAACATGTCTGGTCTTGAAGGTTTTTAAGAGCTCTTTTGAATGAGATCTTGTAAATTAAAAAATGTTCAATTCGTTTAAAGCACGATGACTTTTTTCATTGAAAAACCGTAAAATTTCGCCTTCTTAGGGCAGTTTTTCGTTTTTTAAGAAGTGTAAAATATTTTTTGTCAAAATTACAACGTAGGTTTTAAAGTTCATTAAAAAACAAACAAAATGAATGTTTTTAAGTTACTCTAAAACAAATTTTTCAAATTGTTTGACAACATTTTGTAATTAATGCTAAAAAAAAAATAATAAAAATATATTTCTGCTTTGAGCCACCTTTAAATATGAATTTAAAAATCTGAAAAATTTTTTGGGATATTCTGTCATGATGTAGATCGTGATGCCAAAGTATATCTTGGAAATTCGAAAATTTTTTTTTTTTTGAACAGCCCTAGTGTGCATAAGCAGTAGTTTTTATGGGTGGTTATTAAGGCGTAGAATATACATATGTATATGTATTTAACCATAGTTTATTATGTGCACAATTTGTACATGCGTCCTTATTAATATTGAATTGTTAATTCATAAATTTCTATTTAAGAAATTACAAAGTAACTTATACATATAATATTATTTTCGTCGCCTCAGTTTTCGTCTGCCCCATACGCAAGTTGATGTATTTCGAAAAATCGAAAAAGAGAGTTTAAGCCTTATGAAAACAACATTGGTTCGAAAAGTACCATCGAAATAAAGACTAAAGAGTTTGTTGATAAGTTTGCTACCTCGAAAAAATTTAGCTTAAGTCCAATTAAGCTGTTTTTCCTTTTCCTACTGTTATAACTATGTACTGCTAAAATTCCAATGCGGCTGAAACCTACTAACCCCATTAAAAAATTATTTTATGGTTTTGCCATGAACAGAATTCTTAAATGTGAAATCGACTTTAGTAATCATAACATTTATATACAATTCAAAAAGTGCATAAAAACATTTGCTAAATGTAAATATATTTGCTTAGATGTCTCCATATATGGGATCAGTTTTTGACCGAAATCCTTTTCTTTAATATGATTCCTATGTAGGGGTTTTTCTAAACCTAAGTTTATACGTTAAATAAAAGCATATAAAAAATTGTTTGGCACACATTTTTATTTTATTTCATTTCCTTAACTTTATCTGATTGCACAACAATAGGGTGTTGAAAAAAAAAAAAAAAATCTAAGCAAAAAGCTTGGCTTCACTCATTTGAAGATTTTACAAACAATTTTGAGTCTATTAATACTTTAAAAAGTTATGTCTCGTAGGCTATATATAATATAGTTAATAGTGGGTGTGCCACATATTTGATTCCTCCCACTCTTAGTCCAGTGTGTGATATTCACGTATCATACCTTCAAACGTGTCTCCGAAAAGTGTCGAAAAATGTGTCGCCAAGATTTTGTGAAACTATAACCTCGCTAAGCTGCTAACTCAATTATCGCGTTGACGAAACCCGAAGAGAGTTAAAATGATATGTCAGAACTGGCACAGCATGAATCAACCGCACAGGGATTGAAATTGTTTTTAGATAAATTTCGCAAATATTATTGGCGTCATATTTTGGAGACATTTCTTATGAAACAATCAATGAAGAAAGTACAAAATTAAAATCTGGATTTGAACACTTGTGGCTTCGATTCCAGTTTTCGCAGAAATGTATATGGGTGAATGTCACGAAATACCAAAATTTCGGGATATAAAAATTTTAATTTGAAAACTTGCTGAAATGGTCCAGTAACCGGTGGATTTCATCGTCTATATATCTGTGGCAACAAACCAGAGTAGCTTATATCGAAAATCGACGTTTTGAGATATTGACTATTTTGTGAAAAATTATTTCTGTTCCGTTTTATTGCAATTATTTTAATCTCAGAGGTAGTTAATGGATTGAGTAAGACGAGGAGAGGCGAATTTAGAAAAAAAAAAATCATAAGAAATCCTGTATTTGTACTGTTTTATACTTAAGATTTTCTGTGAAAATTTGTTTTGATAAAAATAGCGCCTTAAGTATAATTAAGTGGTTCTGTTCAAGCTTAAACGTAGTTTCTAACGATTGTAACTATACATAAGATTTTCTGCTAAAATTGAAATAAAGGGATCACTGTAGATAAGATGTTTTGAATTCTTTTTTTATTGAAATATTTTTAACTTATGTAGGCTTAAGTTTTTTTGTTAAAAGAATTATAGAACAGCGAAACAAATGTCCGGAAACTTACTTGACTTAAGATGTTTTGGCAAATGTATAATTATTTGAAAAAACTTAAGCTATAAAATAAAGCATCATAACTTTGCTTGAACACGATATTTTTTGGAAAAGGTTGAACAGAAATAAGCCTTTTGAAAACCTGAATAATTATAGCATGAAAACTCAATTTTCACTTATGTCGACTTAAGCTACTCTGGTTTGTTGCCACAGATATAATGGACTTTATTTAAAAATAAACTAATGTGAACTAACTTTCGTGCGTGGGGGTTTTTTGGGTCGCTTATCATGAATCCGGGGTCGGATTTATAAAATTCAAAATGGCGGATCCAAGATGACTAACGGTGGATTATCGAAAATTTTGTATTCTCCATCTTGAGTTTTGTAAATCCGACTTCGGATTCGTGATCACCGACCTCAAAAACCCCCATATACCAAATTTGAAAAAAAATCTATTGATTTTTAAAAATTTTGTACGCCATCTTGGATTTGCCATTTTGAATTTTGTTCACATTAGTTTGTTTTTGAATCCACCATATTGAATTTTTGACTGCCATATTGGAACGGCTATATTGGGTTTTGTTAAAAACATTATATTATTGATGAAGTATATCTGCTATAGTAGTTGTATTCTACTTCGTAATTTCCAACACCAGAAATAACGTTTAGCCTGGCCAAACATTAAATACCCTACACAGCAGTATTTAAAAAATTTTGCTTGTTCGAGTTCACCCAGTTTTTGCTCAGAGCTTGTATTTATAGATATTAGTGTCTGAGTGAAATTTGGTTGGATTATCTCCAAAAACGTTTTCGGTATAGCATTTTGAAGTTTTGCTTATATGGAAGTCGCCACCCCCTCTTGTCCGAGTTTGTCTAGTTTTAGCCCAGAGCGTTCATTTATAGTCCTTAATATTTGAGTGAAATTTAGTTTGATTATCTCAAAAACCACTTAAAGCATAGCGTTTTGAAGCTTTTGCTAATATGGAAGGTGCTACGCCTTCATGAATATGTCCTGGGTGTAGGGTATAAAAATAACGCAAAATCATGATGTATGAGACACATGACGGAGGAGACATTTAATGAATAATTGAGCATTACGCACACAAAGCAAATCGCCAACTCTTGCTACCGGGTACAATCGACTAAGTTTGACAGACTCTTCATTCCACAATGATAATGCACCAAAAAAATTCCACTTCTCACCAATATTTTGGCCATGACGGAGGGGACATCGACTTGTTTCCAGTACTTTTGACATTTTGTTTCGACCGCAGCAAGTACATGGGAATATTTGGCGAGAATTCCTCTATTGTGCTTGGTTTCTGTGTTGATAGATTTAAAAAAAAAAAACCCAGCGCGGAAGCCCTCCAAGTCTAACGTGGCGGAATAACCACGGTAATTTAGAATTACCTACGGAATGTGAAAAATGCGTGGGACAATAGTGATAATGGCACCAGCGAGCATCGGAGGGTCAGAATTGGGCTTGCTCTACGTAAAAAGCATTTGTTTTTATAGAACTTAAATATGTCCATACGCAGAACATCAGTAGAATATTGTATTTGGCTAAATCCAGCGTAAAAAAGGATTGATTGGCAAAAGGACTATGATGGAGGGGACATTTTCGGTAGTTTTCATGCGATTAAACTTTATCAGGACTGCTTTTTGATTCCGGGATGTATGTACATTACTTAAAATATTAATTTTGAAACAATTTCATGGTGGGATGGTTGAAATTTTGCTTCAATCGCGCAATACACCCGTAAGACAGATGTTTTTCGGCATTTCGTGACATTCACCCATATGTTCTGCATTAGTCGGGGACCCTAACCTAAATTCCACAATTTAACATGATTACTTTTGTATTATACATGATACTGTTAAAAAATTATCTCACAGATCTCAAATTTGTGAAACACCTCAACCCCTTACATATCAATCAATACAAAGGAACCGCTTCTTCACATACTGTATCTACACAAATAAAGTGAAATATATAAAAGTATCTAAGGGCGTTTATTGTTGTTGCTGTTGCTGCCATTGTTGTGGCTTACAGCATCCGTGCATGGAACATTAAAATGTTGTCCTTTACATTTTATTTTTCCTTACTCTTCTTCCTGCAATGCAGACTTTGGTTTTGGTTTTTTTCCCTTCCTTGTTCTCTTCAAATATCATTTGCTTCGTAGATTTCCTCATTTTAATGAAATTATTTGGGGTTTTTAAAGTAAGTGGTTTTCCTTTAGATTAACGACAACAACATGGAGGTTTTTTGTAGGTGCTATTGCAAGGTTATCTGTATGTTTGCCAGTCTCTGCGTATTAATGTAGGGCTACATATGTGTACGTGTATGTTTTCTTTTTTCCCTTATAAATTGAAATGGATTAAAAAAGAATGTTTTTCAATGAATGGATTTTTGTGGTGTGCGAAATTAAGTGGAAATTTTATTTATTGTTAGAGCGGTTAGCAAATGCCAAGAAAAGGAGACGACTCTCTTTTATTGTAAGTATGTTGTTCAAGTTATCCTTGAAAATATTTTATTGTTGCAAAACTTAGTTAGTCTGTGAATATACTCATACATATGTATGTGTATGAAATATATAAAAACATTTATATGAAATGATTTTAGGGCAATTGGTTGGATGTGTAAAAAAGTTTAAACATTCGGCTGGCGTCTTTATAATAACACATAAATCATATTTTTCATAAATCAAAAATTTTATTTTAAATTAAATGTAGCAAAAAATACTTTTTGTCACACAGTAGTATCATTTGTAAAGTAAATTTCGTACTTCAAGCAGCTCAAATATGCACTACAAAATCCATTAACATGATAAAAGATGAAAAGTTTTCTGTTTTTAAATAAAGACATTATTTTTGTATTATTGTTGACAGCAACAAAAAAACAACGCCGACAATCCCTACACAACAGAAGACAACACAAACACTCACAATAATAACTACAATAATGAAACCAAGATATGTAAACAGAACAGAATGAATATTGTGGTAAACAAAGCCCCTCATACAAATGAAAACCATGAGAACAATGAGAAAAACCTTTTCATTTTTACTTAACAATGATTTTCCCATTACACAGAACTTTTTAAAACCACAAAAAATGTTGTGTTGTATTATCTGCAATAAAATGTGTGCCAACTATTTTTGTATAAAGGATTAGCAGCAGGGCAAATGTTGTCCACATAATATTTAATCCTTATTTTTTTGTGAAATCATCATTATGAAAAATCAGCTTTTAGTTTTATTCAACGGAATCGTATTCTGGTGTAACATTTGGTTTTTGCAAACATTATGGTAACAATATTTCAAAATTTAATTTTAATTGGATCAAATATCAATTGTCATTTTGAGTCCACTAATACATTGCAACTGTTGATGCAATAGCTCTCATTCTTTGACATTCCGGTAGTAAAAATAAAGGTATTAACGGAAATGGGACGAATGGAATTAGGTTCTTGAAAGTTTTGCACAGACAGGCTAGTATTTAAAGTTGACATTCATTTTTTGCTTTCTCATTCAAGTGTAGCGAAGTTAAGCGCCATATATCAAAGTTACGGTCAAGTTTTAAACAGAAAAACTCCATGCATATGACAGATTCAAAGTGAGAATGAACCAACTTCCAGATCGACCATCCCCAATTTTGTTGAAACTTCTTGGCGTGATACTGTAAACAATTTGGCTAGACAAATATTTCTTTATTTTGCCCGAAACCGAATTTCTTGATCTGTGGATCACATGACAAAAATCATGGGATTTTCGTGTTTTCGAGCTAAAACAAAAGACGGGCTCAGAAAAATTTTATATATATTTTTTTTTTAATACGGCCCCAGTCAAATTCAAAATATTTCAATGAATTGGAGATGGTCGACCTGAAAGTTGGCTTGCTTCTACTTAGAATCTGCCATGGCATATCTCATTGAAGAATTATATGCTCACAGATTTTAGGTGTTTAAACCTTTATTCAAGCACAGAACGGGCCAGGGTTTGAACTATCTGTTTTGAACCTTTTTCTAGGATTTTCTTCGCTGAACTCATTTTCTTAAATTTGCTAAAAACTATGGAAATGACATCTTGGACTAGATCATAATAACAAAGAGTAGTTTTAACAGGTTGCAAGATATAAACCTACCTCTATACAAAATTTTTTCCCTGCAAGCTTTGCGTGACATATGTTTGTTATTTCCATTTTGCTTTGGAAATAATGCCAAAAATTTTTCTGGCGTTATTTCCTAGTTAGTTTTTGACTTTATTTCCAAAACAAAATTTTCCAAAAATTTTCTGCCGTTAATATTTCCGGGAGCCGTCAAAATACCTTTGAGTGTCCCAAGTAACAATTAATTAAGGCTTGTTTATAGTCCGCCATATATGTTTTCCCACTAGTATACCTAGATATTCTTCGATTTAACTATGAAGCCTTTGGGTGATCTTTGGGATCCTTCGGGTGTCCCAGAAAACTATCATTAAATGATTGTTGATAGTCTGCCATAGATGTTTTCTCTCTAGAATACCTAAATATTCTTTGTTTCGGCTATGAAGCATTCGGGTGACCTTCGAGTGTACCAGAAAACTATCAATTAAGGCTTGTTGATAGTCCGCTATAGATATTTCCTTCTAGTATACCTAAATATTCTTCGTTTTGACAATGGAGCCTTCATGTGACCATCGGAAACCCTCGTGAATGGCATAAAAACTTTTCCATATCTGAAGTATACTTACTGCTAAATTTTCAGCTCAATTGGCAGGATAGTTTCTCAGTGATAATGCTTCAGACACACACACAGTCATTTTTATATAGTATATAGGTTAAAATTTTTAGTGGTTCAAAAGTGGGCGTGGCATTTATTTAATCACGCTTAATTTTCGCCCAGTATATGGTATTCACGTTCTACATCTACCTACGAAATTTCACTAAATAGCTTGTATAGCTTGCAAGATATAACGGGTTGTAACGAAAAGTGTGGCGGCCTTTAAAATTTTACACCTACTGTGGCCAAAAATTTGTTCACTTAAAACAAAACTATAATGTCTCAATGTTTTTCTCAGTGTGAATATTGTGCACGAATTTGTATGAAAAGCTGAGAAACGCCAGGAGTTTGTGCTCCTGCTGAAGATAATCAAATCACTGCTGGTCCTTAGCCGATTTCTTTGTTTGTTTTTAATTAGGGTGTAATTTTGAGTGAGGTATAATCTCTCTGCAGAACAAATATTTTTTGAGCAATTGCAAACTTCAAAAGAAGTTGTAAAACTGCACGGTTCAGTACAAATTTTATAAAATTAAACGATTTAATTTTTATTTGTAGATACATAAATACATTGTGCAAAAAAATTTAATAATATCTTTTTCTCCAAATTTCGCTTCAAACCAAACATTGTTCAGTAGAAATGTCTGTTAACGAATTATTTCAAAAAACAAATTTTTAGTAAAATTCGTTCTTGAGAACCTTAACTGCCCGACATGATATAAGATGAGACTTTTGTCTAAAACTTGAATCAAGGACTTGTGAATAAATTCAGCTTTCGATCTTTCATTCCGGAGACAAATATTTATTTACTGGACTATAACTTTTTTGTTTAAATTTTAGACTTTCCCAATATAACTTAACATTCTTTAATTGCTTGATTTCAATGTTCTAAGATTTTCAATGAAATTGAGAAAGTAAATTCTTATCGCCAAATTAGTCAAATTTTCAAGAATGTTCTCCAATTAAACTTCAATTATATGCGCATATTTCTAGCTGGCTTTCAGGTTCTAAGTACCATTCCACCCCCCAATGTCGAGTAACAATTTCAAATGTTCGTATTTCAGGGTACAATTTATTTATTACATTACAGATGCATAAAATGTCTTAACATTTTCAATGTGTAATTTCCATAAAAGTGTGGTTTTATAACCATTCCACTTTGTGAAAGCATCCATAAATTTCAAATTATGTATACGACCTGTGTGCTTACATCAAAACTCAAACATAATGCTTCAGGCTAAAGCGTTGAATATTTGTATATAACAGAAATTTAAATATTTAATCCATTGAATTTCGTGGGAATAAATTCTTGCTCCCTCTCTCTTCCCCATAGCTTTTCACTTTTAACAACAACATCAATGAAATTTTCATTATCGTTTTCATTTAAAGATTTAACAATGATTTAACAAGCTGATAATAAGTAATTAAATTGAAATTACTGAAAAGTTCCACCGCTCAAAATGGTAAAGTGGAAAATTTCATTTTGGCATTTCGCTGTTAAAAGGAACACGGCTATTTAAAGGTAATTAATGAAATTTTACAAAATGTTCCCTAAATTTCACTAATTACGAATATTTACACCATGAAGAATGTTAATTGTATGGTTAATGTTTGCCAAAAATCGCACAACATTTTATTTCTCTCAAAACTCTCTTTTTCCCTTGGCATTCTATGTGGCAGAAACATAATCCGAATTTTCTAACTTAGCTGATTTTGCTTTGAGCTATGATTTTTATAATTTTCTAGAAGAGCGAACTTTTGAAATTAAGTTTTTCTTATTTAAATTCAACTTTTATATGAGACAAGCTGGCCCGGTAGCGACTTCGTTAGCTCATTCCCGACATCCGTTATAAATCTAGCAAGTCCCATCCATCTCCGTCGTCGCTCTCTTTCAATCCTAAGGGGAAAGGCAGAGTGAATGGTAGATACAATATACATCTATGTATGTACCAATTTTTATAAAGATAGCTGCCATAGGTAATGTGTAATTTTTTTTTGTATGGGTGATGAACCTCCCATCCCTCCCGATGGCATCTACCCCCTATAAGAACTTTCCACAGTCAGTAACAAGCAATGTAAAAAATATGTAAATCGGTAACATAGTTTCCGTGTACCATCCTAGAGGCGAACACAATGTTTTTGCATGAGGTCAACCTTAAATTGAAATTGTAATAATCCAAATTGTGCCCCTTAATACAGATGTCACTTCGTATAAATTTCAGGTGAATCAATAAGCGGCCTACGAGAAAATGCTGCTTAAAAAAATTATTGTATAAGTACCACCCTTAATAAGCAACTACTCTGCTAACTTTAATACAAAAAAATAGGATGAAACACATAGTTTTAAAATTTCAGCCTTAGGGTTAAACTTGTGGCGATTTTCTACAATATATAGAGTTTTTAATATCCTTTTCTGAAGTTGACTCTATCTCCATACCAAATTACATCAAAATCGATGCAGAGGTTTTGCCATGAGAGCGTTTTATCCATTAAGGGGAGTGGAACCGCCCATTAATAAACATAAAAGCCATATTATCATTCCTTAGTGTTAACCCTAACTTTATACTAAATTTTATAAAAATGGATGCAACGGTTTTGCTGTGAGGGCACTTTTTACATTTAGGGGCGTGCCACCGCCCATTTAAAACTAAAAATGTAGGGTAGGTGCCATGTCTTCTTTTCTGAATTCACGTAGTTTTTTTTTCAGACCGTGCACTAACTATTTCAAGTATTTGTGCGAAATTTGGCGTCAAGTAACGCTTTCTTTACAGCATTTCGAAAACTTTGAACATGTGGGAGGTACCACGCGTTCTTGTCCGAATCAACCAAGTTTTTGCTCAAAGCTTGCATTTACTGTCTTTAGCGTCTGAGCGAAAATTTGGTTGAATTATCATAAAAACACTTTCAGTATAGCATTTTTAAATTTTTAATTATTTGGGAGGTGCCACGCCCCCTCGTCCGAGTTGAAGAAGTTTTTGTACAGAACTTGCATTTACTATATTGAGGGCTTATATTCAATACACTCTATCTACAAAAACACAATTTTTCGGGAAAGCAAAAAAAACTGTTTTATTCGCTATTTTTTATAGTATTAATCAAACAAAGTACTACGATATTAAATAAAAAGGGCCACTAGATCCTACAAATAAAAAGATTTTAAAAATTTTAGTTATTCGCGCTATTATACTTAGTAGATAGAGGATATTGCAATTTGAAGAGTTGCTACTTCTTAAATTATACGTCATACGATTTATCGTATGAAAGAAAAACGTTGAAGTACAATTCTTATATATGTATTTATTAAGTATAAAAAAACTAAAATTGAATTTTGGAGAGCGGTCGAACCAAGTATTTTTGGATGCGAGCCTACTCGTTTGAAAGCCGGAACAAGAATGAAATTATCGTGCAGATCAAATAAAAATGAAAGCTATTTGAAACGTTTTGAGTGCAGCGTTGCATTTTGTTTGTGATGTCATACCTTAGATCTCTAAGTGTCAAAACATGGTACTGGAAATGTCAAAATATTGAGTGTTGCCAAATAATACTATTTAAAGGTCTGTTCACATACACTCGAAACGCTTTTACATTAAATTCAACTATAAAATATAAGTTTGGTCAATAAAATATAAAAATAAAGTATAAGTTTTATAAAACCATCTGCTTCAGTCTCCCCCTCTGATGCCGATAACGTCCCGATGAGGCATCAGCATGTGTTCTTAGGACGTCCTCTGCGTCGAAGCATACGTACTGGTGCTACTGGGTCATCTGTTGATGTTCGAAAAGGAGTCAGAGCGGATGAGTTGTACAACCCTAATGGCACGTCAATGTTAACTTCGTGTGCGATTACGTAGGCTGTGTTACCTTGCTTTTGAATGATGACATAGGGGCCATCTCGCTTAGGCACAAATTTTGATGTTATGCCCTTTGCAGAGTTGCTTAAAACATGTTTATTTACTAGGACTTTGGATCCAATATCTAATTGTGGCTGGTTACTTCGATTTTCATTCGATGCTTTCTTGTTACGATCTTGCTGTTTCCATTCGCAATCCTTAACCTCTTTAAATGCGTCTGCGAGATGAATTAGATATGGCGTAATATCTGCGACAAAATTTTCAGAGTGGACTATGGCTTTAAGATCATGTTGGACATCATCGAGTGTTCGTAGTTCTCTGCCGAATGTCAAAAATGATGCAGTTTGTTGAGTACTTTGACATAATGTTGTGTTCATGGCGAATCGTATACACGCGAGTTTCTCTGCCCAAGCAGTGTGATTATTTCCAACCAAAATTGCCAGTTGCGCCTTGAGATCCCGATTCTTTCGCTCTACTGGATTTGCTTCTGGATGATAAACTGGTGTCAAAATATGCTGAATATCAAGGCAAAAGACAACTTTTTGCATAACCGCTGAAACGAATTGAGGTCCGTTGTCAGAGATGACCTTCCTGGGAACACCATACCGTAGAAAAACTTCATCAATTAGTGTTTTAGCGCAGGCTTCTGCAGTTGCTTCCTTCAATGCAAATAGTTCGACCCATCTGCTGGCTATGTCTTCAACAATGAACACCCATTCGAAGTTTTGTGGCGTTGCAGGTAAAGGGCCAAAGAGATCAATGGCAACTGTCGCAAAACGTTGACTACTGGATACAGTTTGATACAGCCCCGCAGGTTTTAAATTTGTTGCTTTATAGCGCTGACATTCAAGGCATTCTTTAATGTGTTTGTCAATTTGTTTCCGCATGCCAGGCCAGTAATATCTTGATGCAATCTTCTTTATGGTCCTTTCGACTCCATAGTGGCCAGCAGTGTCTTTACTGTGGTAATGCTCTAGGATGTCTGATCTGTCGTTTTTTGGAACCACTAGTTGTGCATTTTCTTCTTCGTCGTCATGATAGCAATATAGCACTCCATCATTCATCAAAAAGCCTCTTTTTGACCAATATACAAAATCGTCTGTTTTCTGCTCGAAACACTCAATAATGGCCTTAAGCTCAGGATCACTTAATTGAGATTCTCGAATTTCTGTTGCACTTTTGCGTGGCATTTCTATGGAGAAAGCACAAATTTCGCAGGATTCGCTTAAATCGTGTTGAAACTCACATGGTGGTCGTGAGAGTGTATCTGCTACGACGTTTGTTTTTCAATTTCTATATTAAAAGGCTGCAGCAAAAGAGCCCAACGCGCAAGTCGACCTGTTGGCGATTTAATGGACATTAACCATTTTAATGGTTGATGATCTGTTATAAGCTTAACAGGTGCTCCTTCAATATACCCTCGAAATTTTTTAACTGCCCATACTATGGCAAGAGCTTCTCGTTCGATGGTCGAGTAATTTTTCTCTGCGTCTGACAGTAACCTACTCGCATATTCGATTGGATGTTCCTCAGGGCCCTCCCCCTGGATGAGAACTGCTCCAAGTGCATACCCACTGGCGTCAGTTTTCATAATAAACGGCTGATCCTCAGCTGCTTGTTTCAAAATTGGTGCCGTAGTAAGCAATTCTTTTAATTTATTAAAAGCCGCCTGTTGCTCGTCAGTCCAGTTCCAAGAGACGTTCTTTTTTGAAAGTTTGGACAATGGCTTGGAAACGTCTGCAAATCCAGGTATAAAACGACGGTACCAGGAGCATGCTTGAAGAATCGACATCAGCTCCTTGATATTTTTTGGCTCTTTTCTCAAGCGCAGAGCACTCACTTTTTCAGGATCTGTATGAATTCCCTCTCTCGTAAGCACATGTCCCAAATACTTAACCTCATTGCAGGCAAAGCGACATTTATCTAAATTTGCTTTAAGACCATATTCGCGCAACCGCTGGAAAACTCTCTTCAGGTCATTTATATGATCTTCAAAACTAGACGAGCACGATATGATGTCATCTAAATAGGCTAGTAAAATTGTGTCACCCAATGAAGCCTTCATCCGATCTATGAGTCTCTGGAAAGTCGCTGGAGCATTTCGCAATCCGAAAGGCATGCGTGTAAATTTGAACATACCAAATGGAGTTACGAAAGCCGTTTTTTCTTGGTCTTCTGTATGCACACCTATCTGCCAATACCCACTTTGTAAATCGATAGTGCTCATATGGTTCGTTGCTTTTGCTTCATGCAAAATATCATCCATTCTTGGCAAAGGGTAACGATCCGGTTTCGTTATGGCATTCAGCTCACGATAATCAATGCATACCCTTATGCCGCCAGTCTTTTTTGGAATGATGACCACTGGAGCAGCCCATGGTGACTCACATTCGACGATAATGCCAGATGTAATCATTTTCTGAATTTCTTCCTTCAATTCGCATCTTCGTGGTGGAGATAGTCTGTAAGGAGGAAGAGCAATCGGTGCATGGTCTCCAGTATCAATGCGATGAACTGCAAAAGTTGTGGCTTTATCTAAGTTTTCAAATACATCGCGATTAGTAACCAAAATCTTCTCCAATTCGGCACGCTGCTCAGTGGATAATCCAACGCCATCTGTGTCTTTCAGAAACTTTATGTCAATTGAAAATAATGGCATAAAAATCTTTTGGATGTATTCGTTATAATCGTTGTCAGCCTTTCGTATTTTTGCTGGTGGTGCAAAAAGTCTTGAAGATTTATCTGGTGTTTTTTCGCCCTCTGGCAAAGCGCTTTTAAATATTGCCTGTACTGAATGTGGTGAATAGTCATTCACTGGTTTTTTTAGAATCGGCTGTGGTTTTGATAGCCTCAGCTGTGGTCCAAAATTTGACTCTGGACACACTTCCGGAGTATTTGTGAGTGGTGAAACTTTGTTGCAAGAATCTACATATTTTACGAAATTTGAAACCATTTGCAACGCGTTAGTGCTCGGAGAATTTTGTGGTGACTGGATAACATGCTGTGCAGTGATGTCCATAGCAAACAGACCAGTTTCCAATGGAGATGTAAAAGAGTACTTCTTCTTTGGTTCATCTTCAAAGTACCAAAATCGCTGAGCCATGTTCAAAACAATGCCTGCTTGCTCCAAGAAATCTGCTCCTAACAACGTGCGATTTTTCGTGGCATTCGGCAATGCAATAAGACGAATTTTGCGTAAACGATTTCCAATTTTGATATCGCAAATAGTGCTCATAACTTTTCCAGTTGACGTTGAACCATCAGCTAACGTCACTTCTGCTCTGACATCTTGAAAAACGCAACCATTTTGTCTCAAAATTTTTCTTAAATTAACGCTGGCAACACTGGTTTTAGCGCCAGTGTCAAAACACGCTTCTCCCTTTAAACCAAACATCTCAACGTGAACTGTGGGCAAAGAGTGTCCCACTAAAGTTGATGAAATACAGTTGAAAGATAAGTACTGTGGACTTTCTTTACTTTGTTTGCTACATGTAGTACAATTTGCTCTGTAGACGCCGGGTGCTCCGCATCCATAGCATGAAAATGATGGACCGCGCTTTACTGGCGCTGCCTCTGTAGCTTGCTGCTGCGTGTGCTGCTGCGTTCGCTGCTGCGTTTGCTGCTGCATTTGTTGTTCAATGTGCTTCTTTTTTTTAAAACAGATCTCTGCAGTGTGACCTGTTGCTCGACAAAAGTTACACCGGTCTTTTTTGAATGGCTCAAATTTAGCTTCAGTCACAATTGGGTCTGGACGTGCTTCCAAAAAAAATTGTTCAGCATCTCTTGCAGCAGAAATTAGCTGATCGAATGTTTTTACGTTTTCGTGTCGGACACGCTCTCGTATTTGGACTGATAAAAGGCCATACACCATATTAAGCTGCACCGCCTCGCTGACTGGTTCCTTTAACTGCGAGAAAAGTAGCCGCTTTTTGCAAATAAAACTGTCCGTGGGCTCCTTCTTTTGCTGGTTGATCTTAAATATGTCTTGAAAAACACGCCAGTCGGGGACAGGGGGTGAGAAAGTGGTCCGAATGAGGCTTATTGCATCCTCAAACGTACGCAGCGTTTCTTTAACACCGATCCACCAATTGGCTGCATAGTCTTCCAGCAAAAGAGGCATGCCACGAAGAGCATCTGCATCAGAAATTTTTTCAATATCTTTAAACACAGAAATAGCAGCCACAAATTCTTCTACAGCAGCTGGATCCCTTTTGCCATGAAAGCGTGCAGTACATTGCGTAAAAGAACCTGCTTTGCTGTTGCCTCCAATCGCCGACAAAATTTGTTCAAACTGCTCTTGTGAAAAAGTTGCCATTTTTTGTGATATTTCCTCCTTATTTACAATGTTGTTGTTGTCGTTGTCCACGGCCGCTATGTTGGGCGCCAATGAAGAGTTGCTACTTCTTAAATTATACGTCATACGATTTATCGTATGAAAGAAAAACGTTGAAGTACAATTCTTATATATGTATTTATTAAGTATAAAAAAACTAAAATTGAATTTTGGAGAGCGGTCGAACCAAGTATTTTTGGATGCGAGCCTACTCGTTTGAAAGCCGGAACAAGAATGAAATTATCGTGCAGATCAAATAAAAATGAAAGCTATTTGAAACGTTTTGAGTGCAGCGTTGCATTTTGTTTGTGATGTCATACCTTAGATCTCTAAGTGTCAAAACATGGTACTGGAAATGTCAAAATATTGAGTGTTGCCAAATAATACTATTTAAAGGTCTGTTCACATACACTCGAAACGCTTTTACATTAAATTCAACTATAAAATATAAGTTTGGTCAATAAAATATAAAAATAAAGTATAAGTTTTATAAAACCATCTGCTTCAAATTCAAATATATTCTAAAGTGCGTGTTCAAACAAGCAGATAGAGCCTATTGCACAATAATAAAAACCAATTTTTTTATGAATTATTTGTTGATGATTTATTAAAATTTATTAAAAATAGATGGTTTTTTAACAAAAGAAAGTTCAACATAGGTTAGGCGCCAGACGGTCTTGAATAAGAGATTGGTTTTCTCTATCAAGTGCACTGTTTTGAGATCTACTTACTTAAACAAGTTTTATGATTATTTTTTGTCAACGGATTTGGATAGCAAAAATTATCCTTAACAAGCCGTGTTCATACCATTTTTCAATTAGTTCCCGACTTTCCGAGTTATAAGCTTTTAAAAATGGATAACGCTTAATAACATACGAAGGATTTTTATGGAAATTGGAAATTTTGTGCTCATAATTTAGTAGGTTTATTAAATAATTCTTTCCAGCACATACTGATCTGCAAGAGTTCGAAATTTTTGTAATATCATATAATATGTTTGTATGTTACAGAGACATCCTTTTTTTAAAGGCCCAGGGGCGTTGCAACTCCATACAAAAAAACCTTAAATAAGCTATAATTCTGTTCCCATAGCAGCTACCGTAATAGAACTTGATGCATGGTTGCATGTATTATTTACCAAAGACAGTGCACAAAATGTGGCCCCCATACAAAAAAAAATCTTTAAATACTACATCTCCCATAGTAGCTATCATTATAAAACTTGGTACGTAATTGTAAATAGTGTCTATCGAACAACTTACAAAAAATGGGGGGGGGGGGACGTTGCATAAAAATGCTATATCCCCTAGCAGCTTTCATTATAAAACTTTGTACATTATATTGCCCAATTTTCAGTCCAGACATGAAACATGCACTTTGTCAAAATAAAAATTATCGCGCTACCTAAAGGATAGGGCTGAACAACATTTAGCGGGGCAGCTATTGCGGTTCTATAATGCGAACAGCTGTCAATTTTACGCTTCGACAATACAAATGAGATTTTTTTCCTTAGTAGGCTTTGCTTTTTGGCTTAACATAAATTTTTTTTTTTTTTGAACGGTAAAATTTTTTAAATATTTTAAAATGCTTTGAAAATTTAAAGTTGTATTTTTGAAAAAAGTTATGAAAAAATTGTTTCTTCAGAAATTACAAAAATTACCAATTTTATGTGTCAAACCTAATTCATCTGCCTTAAATAGTTTAATAGCTATGATTATTTTTTCTAGTTGATGAGATATGTCGAATTTTGTTTTTAAGTATGTGAGTGGCACCGCCCATTTTTCTAATGAGTTATGATAATTTAAAAATCAACAAATCAAATGAACAATTGAATAATTTTTGCCATAACTCTTGAAATATAGGTAAGTCGTACAAAAACATTTTTATAGTAAATTTTTTAAACAAAAAAAAAAAAAAAAAAAAAAAAATTTTTTCTCTGGAAGTAACCGTTAGCAAGATATTTGCAAAAAACTGATTTTAGACGCAGTGGTGGCAAAGTTGAAATTTCGAAAGAGCACATCGAAATCTATAAAAACTTTCAAAAACATTCCGCATTATAAATGATGAAAACCGTACGTATGGTAGCAATATTTATTGTAATTAATATGTAACAAAGTTATCATTACAACATTTCCTTAAAAAGATAATTTAAAAATGAGCTTTACTTCTGCTTTTGACTCAAGGAACCTGCACTAAATCATCTGGAGCAGATGGTTCAGGCTTATAGTAAATTTTTCCATTGTTAGTACACAAACATTCGTATTTCTTACTTAGCTTTGTCTCAAATATATGACATTTACTACCGGCCTTATCTTTTGAAATGGCATATAAGTGTTCACCGTTGTAAACAGCATCGTCATAATTGCAGACCATCAAATAATTATATCTTTCATCTAAGTTTTCTCTGAAAAAAAAAAAAAAAATTCTCATCTGATTTTTGTGCATGGATGCAATTTCTTAACTTACTTTTTACACAATGAAATGCTACATCCGATACGCGATGTTTCCTGACTTATCATAAGCACAAATCGATCAAATTCTTTCAAACCGCTGTTAAAAATAAAGCAATTATTTAAAAGAGATCTCAATATCTTTAAAAGTCAACTTACGTTAAATCTAGACGATAGTTTTTTACAAAATTTTCTACACTCTGCATGCCCTGATATTCGTTAAACCATTGATTTAGGCAAACATCTATCAGCTCCACTATTGGCATCGAAACATTATCAGTTTTCTTGCAAAGATTTTGACCAGTATTAGTAAATCGATATGTCTCATGGCAAGTATCCTTCTGTTCATTGCATTGGCGTACATGCTTTTCAGCCAAAAACCATAATTCATCATCCCAGATTACTTTCCGCAAAGCTGCGGCCTTAGGAAACTTTTCTTCTTTGCTATATTCGTTTTCGTATTCAAAACCACAGGCAATCTTATTCCGCGCGATATTATGAAAATCAATTAGTTTTCGCTTTAGTAATGGTGTCATTGGAACAACACCGTAGAGATCGCCTAATTCTTTTTTGACAAGTTGCTCTGGATGGCAGTAGATGTGCTCCCTGGCACCGCATAGTTCAGTCTGACGACCTTTACTGCAATATTCATAAGCACCGATGTTTCGGAAATTTGCCATTAAAATTATGACCACAATAACGCGAGAATACATAACGAAGTTGTTCTTTTATGAGTTTTAAATTTAAATGAAATTTTTCCTATTTTTTTTTTTTTTTTCTAAATTTTAGTTTTTTTATAAATTGCAGAAATTTTCAAAGAGCTCTGAGGTTTTTTTTTTTATTATTGTAATTTTTCAAAGTGTGAAATTGTGAATACAAAAACCAAAATGACGCATAGGGGATGGGCTTGCGTGAAACGGCGTCCGTGAATAGTAATGATAGAGCTAGGCTTTTGAAATTTGGTAGATATTTTCTAGATTTGAATTATAACTAGTAAGGGTGTAACCTTTGGCCTGGCCAAACATTAAATGCCTTACACTGCAGTATTTCGAAAATTTTGCTTATATGGAAGGTGCCACGCCCTCTTGTCCAAGTTCACCCAGTTTTTGCTCGGAGCTTACATTCATAGCCCTTAGTTTTTGGATGAAATTTATTTGGATTATCTCAAAAAACTCTCTCAGTGTAGCATTTTGAAACTTTTGCTTATATGGCAGGTGCCACGCTCTATTGTCCGATTTCGCCCTGTTTTTGCTGGGAGCCTGTATTTACTGTTCTCATTATTTGAGTGAATTATGGTTGGATTATCTCAAGAAACGTTTTCAGTACATATAGCATTTTGAAACTTCTGCTTATATGGGAGGTGCCACGCCTTCTTGTCCGAATTCGTCTAGTTTTTGCTCAGAGCTATCGCCAACCATTTCTAGTATTTGTGTGTATTTTGGTTGCATTGTCATTGCTCAGTTTTCCCAAAAAATGCATTTCCACACAGTTAACCAGCCAGCTGGTACCACGCCCTCCAAAAATTAGTTCAAACTAAATAAGTAGCTCTAAAACTAACACTGGCAGTCGAATATTTACTTTTTAAAAACCGATTGGTGTAAGCGAACACCGTTTTATGGGTGTTTAGAAATATAGTTATGGGAACTGAGTTTGCAATGGAACACCGAAAACTGATAAGTTCTGGCATTTTATTGGTCAAGCTTTATTTTTTTATAATCTTTGAACTTACTTTCAAAAATGTTTGTTTATTTTAAATTTTTCGATGAGCCCGACATTTTGACATTTACAGGGAAAATTCCCAAAAACGAAAGTATAATTTTACCCAGAAATAATGGTAAGTTAAGCTATTATTTCTTTTTGCCACAGTTAATAAAAATAAACATGCAATCTAACCGAACCACCAAATGATGTTCAAATTTGAACACTGAACAAACAGTGTGATTTTAATTATTTCGAACCTCGAGTAATTTTCAGATTTTTATATCAAATAAACACCTCAATATCGGATGTATATTACACCGACCCTCACAAATACTTTTCGGTGTTTCAATTTCTCAACATGTAGGAAAGTTCCTAAAAATGAAAATAACACTGTGCAACACAAAAAAATCTGAATGAGATCTTAAAAACTTATTTTTGACTAATTTAGGATCGTTAATTCCGAATCTGGCAACCGTTTTTTCCTACCAGCTATGCAATCCGAGTAATCCTTGTCTCAAAGTGAAAAAACAATATTTTCAGACATATGGTATACATCCAGGAAGTAGTGCAGTTGACTTTTGCCAACGGCATAGAATAGCACTAACCTTTCTGCTTAAAAAATACTTTTAACTTTTCCAATTTGATCATTACTTTCCGAGTTATCATCCACTGAAGTAAAGGTTTCGCTAATCCCTGTAAAGAACTATATTATTTGTATACCTTTACTTAAATTTTTTTTGACCTCAAATCGAAAAAGTGGTATGATAAATGTACTACTGACTTAAAGAAAATTTAACAAAAAAGTAAAAAATTACAAAAAAAAATTTTAAATATCAAATTTAAACCGCCAAAACTTTGAAAAATACTTTTTAACCCTATAAATAAAATACACTCTAAAGGGCCGTCTACACGCACAGTTTTACCTCAAGACTTACCTGCGCAAACTGGTTTGTGCAGGTAAGTCTGTACGTGTGGACAGCAAAAGCTAAGTTTGCACAGTTCAAAAGTGCGGCCTGTGCTTTCTTTGAATTTCCACAGATTTTTTTTGTGCAAACTAAGCTTGCGCAGGCAAGTTGGAACGTGTGGACGGCGTACAGGCCGTGCCTTCAATCTGTCGCTTAAAATGTAGTCTTCAAATGCATTTATATTGCATGTGATAGCTCTGTCATTTTTCATTAATCTATTTTTGAAAATATACAAAAGAAAGAACAATTCAAATGAAAATAAAATTTTGCTAGACATCATGTTGATATGAAAATTAAGTTTACTGAAAACTACACAGACTTGCTTGTGTCGTGTGGACGCGATAAAAAAAGTATGCGCAAACTCTCTAGTTTGCACGAACTAGATTTGCACAGGTAAGACTGTACGTGTGGACGGCCCTTTAGAAAGCTTATAATATTAGCTAAAAGTTTCCTATAGAAAAGTTTTCTCTAAAACGTGAGCAATTTTTTTTTTGTGAAACAACTCAGAAAATCAGTTTTTTACCTATAACTTCACAGAGTTACATTTGAGATCTCCCCCCAGGTGCAATTTTTTTGTTAGTCAAGGCTTCCTCTACTACCTTCCAAAAACATCTGAATCTCATACTGTATATGGGCATTTCCCAAGTAACGAATGTGACCGTCGCACACATTTAAAGTGCAAAAAAGTGGAAGTAAAAGATATTTTTATTATTTACATTATAACTCTAGGCAGCAAAGTCCTGGTTCCAAAATATACACAACAATAGATACAAAATGAACGTGACAAAAATAGTAGTTTTCGTGCCTATTCAAAAAAAGTCAGAAAACAAGAAAAAGTCAGCGAAACAAGTCAGAATTTTTAGTGCGATTAATTTTAGAATCTTATGCAATAATGTTACTTTATAATGTATTTTGTTTGATTGAAATATATTCTGTACTTTTCTTAATTTTGATCATAATCAGAATCGATACGTGACAATATGCATGTGACATTTTTTCCATTATGCTTCAATCGAGTAATGATTTGCAATAAACAATAAACGTAAAAAAAATTGGTTTTTAATAAATAACTCCTAAATGGTAATTTTTTTTACATATAATAAAAATTACTTGTAGAGCATATGACTCTCCATAAAAAAGATCAGAGCACTTTTTCTCGAGCGACTCACGATTCATAAGTTATCGCAATTTGATAATACTTGCGGCCACATTTTAAGAAGCAACCCAGCAAAAATATATTCTCCCATTCCTAAATATATGTAAAAATTAGGTTTTTAGTAAAAACTCGATCGATACGTTTTTTTTACTGCCGGATCTCGAACTATTGTTTTTGGTGACTCTTATTGAAAATTTACGTTGAATATTTTTGTAGAACACTTTAACGCATTATAACCAAGTTTTTTTTGAAAAAAGTGTCAAAAAGACCATAAAACAGGATACAATGGGTTATTGTGTTTTAGGGAAATGTTCCTCGTATCAATTTATTATGTCCTTGGGACAACAAAATTTATCCAAAATGTAGTTTTAGAATTTTATGCGAGAATGAAATTTCAAAAATACGTTACTTTTGAGCTAAAAGTGACGCACGTGACCAACTTAAAATGGGTTAGGTTAGTTGGTCATGTTTGTCACTTTTAGCTCAAAAGTAACGAACGTGACCAACTTAAAATGGATTTAAATTTTATTTTTTGCAATAGTTTTGTTTTTATGATGATGAATTATCTCTTTCAGTGAACCGGACAGCAGAAATTGTACTAAAGCAAATAAAAAATTGAGAATTATTCGGAATTGCATTGTTCTCTTTTCATTTGTTTTTTATCATTAATATTGTAAGAGAGATTTTGTGGAACAACTGTTATCATGTAATATGCCTCTTACTGAAATTTATAGAAGAGAACACATTATATTAAAAATTACTTTAAATAAAAACTACATTTGTGCAACTTTGGATTGCTGGCTAGTTTGGTTAGATTAGATTAGATTAGATTAGAGTGGTGGCTTAGTAAAACGTTGCTAAGCCTAGGTAGCACTGCTAGTGCCGTTTTAATACCACATATGTGATCGGGCTGGCTGGTAGGAGGAGTTGTCAGGGTCTGGATCAGATATCCTTTAAAATAAGCTGTAAATGATATTTATATCCATTTTGTTCTATTAATGTAGTTGAGCAGGGAGCCAATCTCAATATCGGCGAGTTCACTCAAACCGTTGAAAAAGGGTTTTCCTAGAGATTTAAGTCTGGCTCTAGCAAGAGCAGGGCAGTTGCAGAGAAAATGCTCGAGAGATTCCTTCTCGTTGCCATCCATGCAACTACGACAAAAAGAATTAAAGGGGATACCCAGCCTTTCGGCATGCTTGCCGATGGCCCAGTGCCCAGTACAAACTGCAGCGGTTCTTGCAATATCAGTACAATTTCTGGATAGCAAGTCTGATGTTTTTGATTTGTTAAATGAAGGCCATATTGCTCTAGAAATCCTGGATGTTTCTAAAGCTTTCCATCCGACATTTGCCTCGGTGAGGAAATGCGAAAAAATCCTTTTCACCACCAGACCTATCGGAGTGTATACATACTCAGAATGTGTCCCGCTTAGAGAGAGCCATGTTTAGCTAGTTCATCAGCCTTTTCGTTACCCTCAATGTTCCTATGACCTGGAACCCAAACGAGAGTAAGTTTGATTGACGCCCTAGTTCTATTAAATTTTTTCTGCATTCTTCAACCAGTTTTGATGTTATCGTTACTGAGTTCAGCGCCTTGATAGCAGCCTGACTGTCAGAGAAGATCGCTACTTGTCTAAGGCTGAGATGAGTGGCCTCTACTACCCTGCACGCATTGGGAATGGCGTAAACTTCCGCCTGAAAGACGCTAGTTGAATTAGATAAGCTAAAAGATTGAAATATATTGAGGTCTTTTGACCATTTCCATTTTCCACCCTTAAGTGTATATGGTGGATGTTTTCCCATAGGTTTCTTTCTGGAAACCACACACCAAAGTGTTTCTCGAAATTTAGTATGGGGCAAATGTAATCTGTGTGGGAGTTAGAAAGTTTAGTTGGTAGTGTATCAAGGATGGAGCTGTGACCATAACAACCACCCAACCATCCAACAACAGACTTCTCTGAGCCTAATCGCACTACATGAGGCAGTGGCTTTAATAAATGAGGTTGGAGGGAGCAGTTTGGTTACTACTGATTTTTTTTAGGTAATACTTGCCGAAACTGGCTTTAAAATATAAAATATTTGTTGTTTTCAAACGTTTTTTGCAACGCCTTTGTAAAAATATAAAATATTGTTTCATCTTTTTGGGTTTCAGCTGATAATATGTAAACACTAATATCCTTGGCTTTATGAAATTAAACTCTTAAATATTGCGCCACAAGAAACCTTTTTTAAAAAGTTCATACGTTCTCACTCTTTGTTTTTAGTCTATAAAAAGCTCATAAATTCAACGTTAAATATCATAATTCATATTCATTATCCTCTCTGAAAATCCCTTGAACTAAAAATAATTTTCCTTGCCATATCCCTTAATCTGTGTAGCTCATCAGATGCTCATTAGCTGTGTATTTTAATTATAGTCCTACGCTTTACGTCTAGCAATAAATAAGCGTAAAACATGATGAAAAAAACAAAAAAAAAAAAAAAAAAATTTTTATCAACGCATTTTTTTTTCGCTTCCAAGGACATTTAATTAAAGTGTTATCTGATATTTTATATTTTATGTAGCATCATTTTTTATTTTGTGTTCTTTTTCGTATCCGCTTACTCTGACTACTAACTCCACTTTTTACCACACCAAGAAGCCAAGTACTAAGAAATACGGAAAAAAAGTGCTGTTGTGACATATTTGATATGAAATCATCACCCTGTATGATTAAAAAATAATAAGCAACGTCGTCAACTGTTTGAAGTTGTTCTCGTACTCGTACTCAGGACATTACTTACCATAGGACATGTCTAAATGTAATTTTTGCTGCTTAGTCAGAATGTGATGTTCAAATGTTTCGCCTTATCGTTGCTGCTGTTGCTGCGTAAAAATTCATTTGAGTCGTCTTCAGTTCATTTCAGTTCCCCAGTTGGAGTCAACAGTTTGACGTGTTTGACATGCAGTATGTGGGATTAATTACGTGTTCCCTAGCGTTGTCATATGTACACTCGTAGGTACATCACCACCTAAGTACTTACTTACCAAGTTGTTATATCAACACTGTATGTTTGCCATTTGGAACGCATATTCTTTGTACTTATTATCATCATATTTCATGGAAAAGCTGGTTTTTTCTACGTAGTACGAGCGTGTACTAAAATTTTATTGTTATTCGTGTTATCCTTTCGCTGTTTATTTATGTTGCTTATTTACTTCTAAATATAACAACAAAAACAGACGTCATTTTCTTGTGTGGAAAAAACAATAACACTTAAGCATAGTACTAATTGATTACTTTTCGGAAAATTCCTTCTTCAAAATAATAACAATTTTTTTTAATTATGTTGCGTATACATTGTAGGAATATGAAGGTAATGCTTGAAGTGAGAAATAATTCTTTATTATGTTCTTTATCTTCCCTCGGATTCTTTCAATCAAATATTTGCCAATAACACCCATTCCATTGATTGCTTCTACGATATTTTCTATTAGCCGTGTATTCTCGAGGACTCCAATCCTCATTTTTCAATATTTCCGGCTGATTTGTTCGGATATAGAATTTTCTCGGCAAACAATTTCAAAACTCAATCGACATAAACTCAAAAGTATCCAAAATATTCGCACTAAGTCTTAACAATGCTAATGCACGGTGCTTGTGGGAGAATTTAAATCAAATTTTGATGTACCTCGGATTTTTTTGTAAATTCTTATTATAGATGTCAAAAGAAGTTATTCTACGCAAAAAATAAAATCAGAGAGGTGGCGCTTTTTTAAAGATAATCCCTTTTCCAATTGGGGCATTTTCCCATACAAAAAAATAAAATTTTTTTTTTTAACTACATTAAACAAAAATCAAAATAATCACATTCGATGTGTTTTGCAATGATACACGCGAATCTGACCTCAGAATTGCTCTATCGTGTATAGTTTTTGAGATATTCTAATCTAAAAGCCGAAAAAAGTCGTTTTTTGTCATGTTTTGAAGCTATATAACTATGTAACATATCATTTATTCGTTAAATATGGTTAAAATACTTGAAAGTCATGATCTTTTCCTTTAAAATCTAATTTAAATTATGTTTATATCTTCATGCTTCTAAGAGATATCGTAGACCGAAATATTGGCTAAACGGGTTTTTTGCACTTTTGTGTCTTTTTAGGTTAGGATATCTTTGAGGAAAAAAAAGATATCAACATAACTTAAATTAGGTTTTAAAGGCAAAGATTAGGACTTTAAAGTTGTTTACCAGATTTAACGAAATTAAAATTTCTTTCACATTTTAAACATGTTCAACGAACCGACTACTTGTAAATTCAGCCGTTTGACACCCCGAGTGTTGTTACGTGTATGCCATACGGCTAAATGGTCGGTTCGTTAAACATGCTTAAAATGTGAAAGGAATTTTAATTTCGTTAAATCTGGTAAACAACTTTAAAGTCCTTATCTTTGCCTTTAAAACCTAATTTAAGTTATGTTGATATCTTTTTTTTCCTCAAAGATATCCTAACCTAAAAAGACACAAAAGTGCAAAAAACCCGTTTAGCCAATATTTCGGTCTACGATATCTCTTAGAAGCATGAAGATATAAACATAATTTAAATTAGATTTTAAAGGAAAAGATCATGACTTTCAAGTATTTTAACCATATTTAACGAATAAATGATATGTTACATAGTTATATAGCTTCAAAACATGACAAAAAACGACTTTTTTCGGCTTTTAGATTAGAATATCTCAAAAACTATACACGATAGAGCGATTCTGAGGTCAGATTCGCGTGTAGCATTGTAAAACACATCGAATGTGATTATTTTGATTTTTGTTTAATGCAGTTAAAAAAAAAAAAAATATTTTTTTGTATGGGAAAATGCCCCAATTGGAAAAGGGATTATCTTTAAAAAAGCGCCACCTCTATGATTTTATTTTTTGCATAGAATAACTTCTTTTGACATCTATAATAAGAATTTACAAAAAAATCCGAGGTACATCAAAATTTGATTTAAATTCTCCCACAAGCACCGTGAATGATGAATGAAGTAATACGTACTCAACATTCAGTTTCATATATACCAAATTTCAACGCTCATCCAGGAGTTTTCCCTCCTTTTATTAAACCAGATATGGTTTTACTTGCTATTTAGCTCCGACTATTGGATTGTACTATTTTGACTTAATCGATGAAGTTTTTCCTCAGATAGGAAACCTTTGAGTTTATAGGGTTAGGTCGAAATTTTTATACAAAAAAAAAAAAAAAAATCGCCAGATTTTCATGCTAAAAAAAATATTGATTCAATGAGAGTCTATTTTTTGATTTTGCGGAAAAATTGGGAGTTTCCCAGAAAATACCTTTCACTCAAAATCAGCTCAAAACGAGCTTGGCAATCATTTGTCAAAAGATTTCATCATAATATTTTTCTGCGTGGGTTCGCGATACAAACAATTTTTTTTCTATTTTCCAAAAAATGCAAATATTATCCAGACAGCCGGAAATTATTGTTGAAAAGTTCGGAATAAACTTTTCCAGACAGCTTGATGTTTGTAATTCCTGTGTCAAAATATATTTGTGCTTAACAAGTAAAGTAAGCTTGATAAAAGGTTTATCCAATTTTATGGACAAATTTTGAGCTTTTTTCGGAAAACACCTTCCGTCCAAAATCAGATTTCAAATAGCTCATGATCACTTCGTCAAAAGATTTTATCTATTTAATTTTGAATTGTTTTGGAATAATAACACAGCCACACAAAATAATAAAAAAAAAAAATGGAATGAAATTATTTACCCTTAAGTAGTTTTTGACGACGAATTCGAATTTGAGGTCAGAATCCTTGCTTAAAGTTACAGAAAGTGCTGTGTTCAGGCATATCGTGCAGCTCCAGGCATATCTTGTAGTCCCAGGATAAGGTGTACTTTCAGTTGGCATAGCCACAATCTTTCTTATGAAACTACAGTTAAAAACTTTTTTAATACGACTCTTACTTTCTGAAATAACACTCTTTGAAACAAAGGCATCTCAGCCCCAATACAAAGGACTAAAATAGATATATGTGACCTGGTCTATGAAAAAGGGGATTACGTGCGAAAAAAAAAATTTCGTGGAAACAACTGGAAAACAACTTTTAAAGGTCAATTTATGCAAATCGGCAAAAAATTTTGAATTTTTTTTTTGACACGTAAGCACCCTTTTCATAGCACGGCGCTGTCCTGAGAATTTAAATAACGATAACAACACCCCTCTAGGGTTATTTCATATTATGAAAGCCTATTGAATTCTGCATATTTTGGTGAATTTTTAAAAAAATCGTTAGAGCGCTTTTTGAAAAAAAGCCAAAAAACCGTTAAAATTGAAATGAAAAAAAAGTTTTGAGTTGACACACAAAAATTAAATTTTTATCAATATTTTAATAAATAATGATTATAATGTGTATATATTATAAAAGTATATTATATTCTAAAAAATATAAGACTAAGTAGAAAAAAATCGATGGACCGGTTTTCGAAAAACTGGCAAAACACCGTTAAAATTTCAATGAAAATCAATATTTTTAGTCGACATATGAAAATTAGTTTTGCTAATTATTGTAACACTTAATGAAAATTATAAATATACACACATATTATATATATATCATGTATGTTTTCTATAGAATAAAATGTTTACGTTCCTTAACAAAAAAACACTGAAAAAAATGATTACAAAATTATTTAGTTAAAAAAATATCGTTAAAATTGGAGTAAGCCCGACAAGATTCGGATTTTACTGCAAAATAGTTCGAAGTGAAATTTTGTCACAAGAATACTCTTTATTTATGCATGAAAGATAAAGTGTGAAAAAATCATAGTAAAATCTTCTACGCATAAAAAGTTATTCAAGGTCAAAGGTCGAAAAAATCAGTTTTTTGCAAATATCACACTAACGGTTACTTTTTCAGAAAAATAAGTCTAAACAATTTTATAGTTCTTAAAATTTTCTATGGAAAAGACCTGAGAGTGGTTTTCGTACGACTTACAGTTTAGGAGATATTCTAATTAAAAAAGTGTCAAAGCTTAGAAATGCATGCATGCGGTATATAAGTGTGCATAGCCACATGTTGATTTTTAATGTGCCATAACTTATGAACGATGAGTTGCACGAAAAAAACAAAACCATCAGGTTATAGGGAATTGTATGCTCTATAAATGATAAGCAATATATGTACACATACAATTTACCGTTTAGGAGTTATTCAATGAAAACCATAAAAATTAGGGACAACATTAAAAAAATCTGTTTTTATTGTTTTTATTCTTTAATGTTGTCCTTAATTTTTATGGTTTTTATTGAATAACTCCTAAACGGTAAATTGTATGTGTACATACATTGCTTATCATTTATAGAGCATACAATTATCTATAACCTGATGATTTTGTTTTTTTCGTGCAACTCATCGTTCATAAGTTATGGCACATTAAAAATCAACATGTGGCTATGCACACTTATATACCGCATGCATGCATTTCTAAGCTTTGACACTTTTTTAATTAGAATATCTCCTAAACTGTAAGTCGTACGAAAACCACTCTCAGATCTTTTCCATAGAAAATTTTAAGGACTACAAAATTGTTTAGACCTATTTTTCTGAAAAAGAAACCGTAAGTGTGATATTTGCAAAAAACTGATTTTTTCGACCTTTGATCTTGAATAACTTTTTATGCGTAGAAGATTTCACTATGATTTTTTCACACTTTATCTTTCATGCATAAATAAAGAGTATTCTTGTGACAAAATTTCACTTCGAACTATTTTGCAGCAAAATCCGAATTTTGTCGGGCTAACTCCAATTTTAACGATATTTTTTTAACTAAATAATTTTTGTAATCATTTTTTTCAGTGTTTTTTTGTTAAGGAACGTAAACATTTTATTCTATAGGAAACATACATGATATATATATAATATGTGTGTATATTTATAATTTTCATTATATGTTACAATAATCAGCAAAACTAATTTTCAAATGTCGACTAAAAATATTGATTTTCATTAAAATTTTAACGGTTTTTTGCCAGTTTTTAGAAAACCGGTCCATTGATTTTTTTCTACTTAGTCTTATATTTTTTAGAATATAATATACTTTTATAATATATACACATTATAATCATTATTTATTAAAATATTGATAAAAATTTAATTTTTGTGTGTCAACTCAAAACTTTTTTTTCATTTCAATTTTAACGGTTTTTTGGCTTTTTTTCAAAAAGCGCTCTAACGATTTTTTTAAAAATTCACCAAAATATGCAGAATTTAATAGGCTTTCATAATATGAAATAACCCCAGAGGGGTGTTGTTATCGTTATTTAAATTCTCAGGACAGCGCCGTGATAGACCAGGTCACATATATTGTATTATTTGTATTTATGGAGAGAAAACAGTTAAAATTAGTTCAAATCTGCTGCAGGGTATGAAATGTGTTAGTATCAATCAGAAGAAGGCCCTAAACTAGAAATACAATTTAGTCCTTTGTATGGGAGTTGAGATGCCTTTACTTCAAAGAGTTATAACTCAGAATATTAGGTTCCAATCGGAAAAAAATCAAAGGCTTAATTTGATAAGAAATTTTATGGCTGCCGATGCCATTAAAAAAATGGAAGTAAACCTTTTCTTGGAACTGCGTTATTAACCTGAAACAGTACTTTTTGCAACTTCAAGGATATCTCAAAACTCTGCTGGTGTATGAGCAATTCTGACCTCGGATACCATCAAAATTACAAAAAACAATATTAGCACAACAAAAGAAATCAAAAATTATAACTTTTAAATTGTCTTTATTTCCCCTTTGCTGTGATTCTAAACACATCTATGCAAATAGGTAAATATTGTGTGCTTGAAAGTTCCTCACCATGTCGGCAAGTGTGCTGATGATACTCATAAATCTGTTGTGAGCCCTGAAACATAAAGTAATCCACCCGTGCAAAATTTGTATTGTTCTGTTTGAACTTAGACTTTTTATTGTTATTTTGTTGGTTTTTACATAAGGCACACTGAACAGAAAGCTCAACCCAACATTTCATGATATATGCATGTTGGTAGCGAAGTAAGATATTTTCGCCCACTTTTCCTGTGATTTTGTTCGGACTTAGAAAGTATGTAAGCCATACATAGTCGAGTTTGGTCGATTATAACCACTTTCCTTCAATTATGGAAATTCTCAGTCTTGTGTTCAAAAGATAAAAACTCTACTACGATATCTTTGTTTTAACCTGAAAACTTCCACCAAGCTATTTGAGACTTTAATAAATTTGGTAAATTATGGGTTAACTTCAAATTACATTTATTCGAAGTGTGTGCTGCCAACATTTGTATGATGCAGTCAACATTGATGACAAATAGAAAAGTTTTCCTTATCTCATGTACTTTTTTTACGAGTTTGCTCATTCGATGGCTTTGAGTAGGAAGTTTTTAAGTTGTTTTTTTTTGTAACTTTACCGGAACAAATTTGCAATGAAACTTTGTTGCGCTTCCGGATTATGTCCTTTGATGTCATGTTGAACAAAATATTGCTAATGGTTATATTAGCTTATTAGAGGCATGAGAAGTTTCTCCACAGAAACTTTATTTTTAACCAAATCAAAAAAGTTTTCACTACAACTTGAATAAAAGTGGTTAGCAATAGAATAGAGACACACGCAGGCAGAGCAAATTTTATGTCCAGCTGTCACTTTAAGATGATGATGATACATATGTGTTGAGAATACGTTGTCCTATATTGAAATCGTTGCACAATAAATTTAAATATTTTGGAGCAACAGCTCAAAAATTATTGCATTACATACACAAATAATGAAAAATGCTGCATAATTTGTTCAACAAATACAATACATTTGTGTGGGTACAAATAGCTTATCATTTGATTTGGTTTATTGTTAATTCTTATCAGTGACAACATCATTATAAGCCATAATTTCAACCCTTAGCTAATCACAGTTTATGTAAGCAATTAACACCAACGCACAAAAACTCTCCTCCCTCGTTGTGCTATCAAATAAGTTTTAATGGCCATAATGTCTCTATAAAATATGCGTGTAACAAATATACTGCCCAACGTTTTGTTATTAAAATTCACTATATTCATTTGTTTTCGTTTTTCCATAAGACCTGACAGTATCGTCCACCCATACTAACCGTGAATGTCACTGAACATTGATATACCGTCCAACTGAATACCAAATATATGAAAATTACTGACGACGACAGCGATGTCGTTTATCATCATTACAGTAACACCAACTGCTGTTGTTTAGGTTCTTGGCAGTTTTGGCATTGTAGAGGTGATATCTAAAATACAACATGAACATCCCAGTAGAAATTTGTAAATTAATATTGCTTAAAATAAGCAAGATTTCCATTAATCATTCTCTATAAGTAGGTCTCAATGCATCAAGTTCATGCCTAGAGTAACAAAATTTTACTTGACCCAACAAAAAATGTTTTTTTTTTTTTTTTTTGGGATTTTGGGGGTGGTTAAAATTCCCAACTCAACCTATACTACTTCATGGAATTGTTCATAACTTGGACATTTCTTACATGATTTTTATTTTTTGACCTATTTTGAAAAGCCAATGATTTTAGTACTAATGGCTATAAGGGCAAACTGAGTTTTCTATAGATTCCTATAGAATACTATACCGCGACTTAAACATGCAACTTTTATCCAACAACCAACCTACATCGGACAACACATATTTTTTTCACCCTGGGCCAGTTAAATCTTAAGAAATCAGCAAAAACTCCTTTAGAAAAGCGAGCATAAGAATAAAACGCGGATGTTAAACTATCGGCCAACTAAGTATACAACCAACTGAATATCGCGCTGACAAAGAATTCCAAACGCATCTCAATGAACACTTACTTTAGAATTTCACGCAAGGCGGCCGCCATTTAATAAAAGCAATGAAGGTATGTCCTGTTGGAGATACTTACTTTCTTTCCTTTGGTGGTCATCACACTGGTAAGACGTGATCTTCGTTTATTTTCAACATTCAGCGACTTAAGACTTTTTCAACGATGAGGACACTTGGAGACAGGATACATTTTGAGGACAAATGACGGAGCGGCATGGACGTAATGTACTTCACGACGGACAGACTAGTATTAATCGGTAATAAATCATTTGATTAATTGAAGTGAAATAAAATAATTAAATTAAAATTAACCAAACGATAAATCGACTCGCTGTTTTCAAAAAAAATGCATTTTGCTCACGGCTCTATTTATATACCATTCGGAAATTTGTGTTCCTATCTTAAAGACAAATTGAGAGAAAGTATTGAACAAACTGATCTGAAAACTTGCTTGGGCCTTAATACACAAAACTTAGATTTTTGAAAACGATCCTAAATTAAAAGTTTTATAACGCGATTTTTGAGGTTTTACAGAGGACGCACATTTTTTTTCTTTTTTTTTTTCTATTTTCTTTCAAATGCAACATTTAGTAACTCGCCTTCAAAATGAAGTGGTCTCGTACGATTTTTCTTTAAAATTTTTTTGACTATTTTAAAATGACATCTTTTTGATGATTATTTTGGAAATAATCGATTAACCTGTCAATTAATCGAAAGGAAATTCCCGATATAATTGTTAAATTGAAAGAAAATAACCAATTTTTACTCGTTTTTTGTTTAATTGCCCCATCATAATGCCACGCCTACTTTTTTGCGATATTTAAATACGTTATATTTCGCAAGTTAAACTTAGGGTACTAATTATATTTCGGGAACTGGCAACACTAATGTCAATAACTAAAATCTGGCAACACCATAATAAAGGTTGACATTTTTTAGCATAAACGACGCAAATACAACATGAAAAATTATCTCATTAGAAAGGCAAACCCTCAGAACCTTAATTAGTGTTATTACAGGGCACTACTTTGTAGGTAGGCACGCCAAAAGGTTGGGGCTTACCGACGTAGGTGATCTTTGTAGAAGCTGTAAAGATCCTGATGTCGAAGAGTTCATTTTTCATTTCCTTTGTGAAAATCAATTTTTCCATTGATAGCACAGGTTTACAAATAAAAAAAAAAAAAATGTCATGGCGTTTTGACCAGACTATGTGTTTCCTAGGGACTTTGATGTCCTCAATCCGAATCCCGTGTCCGTTTTTTTTTTTTCAGAAAGTCTGAGAAAAAAGATTTCAAGGTCATATGGAGGTCAAAATGGGGTTCATGTGTCGTTTAGTGATAAATTCGCTAAAATTCTAAAACTAATTTTTAATCATTGAGCTCTTAGGTCTTAAAAAGAATATGTGAGCAAAAAGGGTATCTTGGACCTAGTTTCGGAGATATAGCCATCGGAAGATCAGAATATATATCTTCTATGAAAACCGCTATAAGTTGGGAACCCCTGGATGGATTTGGAAAATATTGGTGTCATATGAAAGGCAGGTATTCAGAGAAATGCCACTTTTCATACGTAGTTTTTACTTTCTTCACGTGTACTGATAGTTGGTTTATAGTTAACCAAACTACAATGCTATTGGCACTTACATATGTATATTTTTGAATAATTTCTTATTTTAAGTCTCTGAAATTTAACTACACCCAGGCGAATATGAGAATTCATTTGGTTTTCTATTAAGTTTATTTGCTCTATAAGTATGTAGCAAATTTACTCAGCATAAACTAAGTAAATCGCATTAACCAAGCCATTCCGAATAGATAGTAAGTCCGGCTATAGCGGCTGTAAACTTTAGGTGTTGATCGCAACTACTTGTTACATTGCTTACTTAACATTTGGCGAACCATAACAATTTTCCAGCTGGGGGTATATACAACAGTTTTTCAACCAAAGCTTTTGTATTGCCAAAAAAATAACGGAAAGTTTCTACCTAAATTAGTGGGATATTTTTGCTGAAACCTTAATCTGTTAGAAATTACGGTAATTTACGTACACAATCATATTTTATTTTAGTGTACACACACACATAACATTTGTACGTGTCTACTCTTACGAGAACGGTCACATACATACGTATGTATATAAGTGGACATATATGTACGTACTTATGTACCTACATATTCATTTGTGATAAGCCTTTGGCTGTTTGGTAAACGTGTGCAATAAAAGCTTCATCACAATAGAGCGCTAACAGTAGAAACGGATAAAGTTACTCCTTACTCCAGTGTGATGGTGGATGTAGAAATTTACTGCAATTTCAACGCGTTGGTGGTGTTGACGCTAACATGAGTGCCAAGCTCAATTTGATACAGTGGGTGTTTAATGTCACAACAAATAGCGCTGCAAGCATGTGACATTGATTAAGTTGTTTAAGTCAATATTGAGTTCGAGTTTGTGCCATTTGATGATTAGCTCTGTGAATTCAATGCGAAAGTTACAAAGTGTAAAGTTGAATTTAAGTGGGGGATTAAAGTTGTTAATTCTTTTGTAAGTGAGGAATTTATCTCAAATTGATCATATGTATGATTTTCTTTAAGTTATTCTTACGTTGCACTATGAGTAATTTGTGAAATTTTTTGAGTTGTAAATGTGCTTTTAATTTTTTCCAACATGTTGTCGATTCGCATCACACTCCACTTCACCATTGACGTAAGATTTCCTTGCAGTGATTGTCTGCATTGTGTAGGAACAATCCTTTTTCCATTTTGAAAGCTTATGCGAAATTTATTTTTGAGTAAAAAATCATAACCTTTACAGGCTAATAACACTATACAACAAACAATGAATCAATGTAAAAGGGGGATCGAAAAGAATTTATCCTTGGTAAATGACAATGCTCTAAGTCATTCGCTTCGAAAAAGATAACGTGTAAAAGTTGTGTGTTTTTCTCTTATTTATTTAAAGTTTTATTTATATACATAATATACTTGTATATAAATAAAATGCTTGTTTTTTATGTTATATAAACTCAACATGTACGTGCATGTTTCACTTTTACATGATAGCTCCGTGCGTTGGAATGCCATTTGTCGTCCTTCTGTTTGTGTTATCGTTGCAAAACACAGAGAGTTCAACAACATTTCTGTAATGCCTGACATTGAGCAGGAAATGTAATAAAATTGGAAAAAAAAGAAAAAATACAAAACAGGGAAAACTGCATGTTTTCAATTTAAAATTTTTCTGCACTAATGCATATTTTACTGCTATTTTTAGTAGCTTTTTTTTGTATTGTGTAAAAGGTTACTTTTTTGTATGTGAGTTGTGCTTAAAAGTAATTCATAGAAAGTGACTGCATCTGGGTGATTGTAAAACGGGACAAAATTAGACAATAAAATATATATTTTCCATAATATGTTCTAGATATGATAACGAAAACGGATACCTTATAACTGCTATACAGACTTTCTTTTTCTAGATTTAAATTACAATTTTTGCTATTGCCAACATTTGGATAATCATAAAAGGTACTCAATGTTTTCGAATATATAAAAGTCAGCCTCTTTAGCAACTAAATACCAACCATAAACTATCATTGATATTTGACTATCTAATGGTAAATTAAAGCAGTGTTTAAAATAAGCGTGAATAATTTCATTTTGTGAATCAAAAAATCCATTTCTGTGAATCAAGAATTCTGTGAATTGACCACACAGCAAAAAGTTTGGGTGCAATATTCACACCAAATTGGAATGAATACAAATCCACACCAAATTTGGTATAAAATCATTGCTATGTATGCTTGGTATAAAAATCGTTAATACTTGTTCGTATAAAATTTATACAAAAAAGTATTAATACAATTTACACTATTTTGGTTTAAATTTAATAGTATCATCAAAAATTTTTTGTATTATTTTTGTATAAATTTTATATAAAAGTTCATATGAAGGTATTAAACCATTTTATATAAAATTCATATTGTGTTATATAAACAAATTTAACAATTTTTTCGAATAAATATTTCGGAATTAAAAAAATGATGTTTCCCAAAAAAATTAATAATTCTTAAGCGCCAAAATTTTTGCAAGAAAATGGTCTTTATTTCTAAGGCAACCTCGGGTATCCATTTTGTAATGAAAATAAAAGTTATGACCAAAAAACATGTTGTTTTTAGCCAATAAAGCTCTTCAGTAGAATAATAAATGCTCTATTAGTTTTTCTTGGAATGAAAAAAAAAAAAAAAAAAAAAAAAAATTAGTGCAGATATCGATTTTAAGAGCTCTTCTCACCTTTGCGTCGGTTTCAGGATGATTTTTTTTTTTGCTTCATACAAAATCGAATCGGTCAATATTTCAATATTTTTTGACACTTTTATACTTTTACCAACATTTTAGATGTTTTCAATACTTTTGGACTTTTACCGATTTTTTCGATGTAATTCAATATTTTTCGATACCTATGGACTCTTACCAATATATTAAATGTTTTTCGATACTTTCGACTTTTTCGATACTTTTGGACTTTACCAATTTTTTCAATGTATTTCAATATTTTCCAATACTTTTTAACTTTTTTAAGAGGCATCTTTACTGCTTTCTTTCTTAAAAAACAAATTTTTATTACCTATTATTTTTTTTGGAATAAGTGATTATTGTTTCTGCAAATAGCCACATGAAAAATTAAATAAAACCCGAGCAACGCCGGGCAAGCTCATACTCATAAAATTAGTATTTTTAATTAAACTAAGAAAATTACTTTCTTTTTTACTAAACTCTGGATTAAAGATATCTAGAAGATGTAAATAGCTTTAAATATTATCTTTAAAAACTTATCTGATTGCTATCAGAAAGCTGTTAACATTTCAAATAACGAAAAGCATGACTTTTTATTGACGTTTTGATGACTTTTTCAAAGAACTTTCGAACCGTTTTCGCTGTTTAGTGAACATCTTTTATGTGTAGAAAGATATAGAAATATTTTTAAAAAGTTATCACAATCATAGACATTTAATTTTTTTCAGACTTCGGAGGCTTATTTCTACCAAAAACAAAACATAGAGTAGAACGGGGTAATGTCGTGCAGGGGGTAATGTCGTACACTGGCTGTTTTAGCCCAAAGAATTGAATGATTTACCAACTGTTCGTAAGGTAGGGACCTGCTGACCTACTGAGCTTATGCATATAATAATAGCAATTTTCACCAGTTCGTCTCTACAGAATAACCTTTTTTTCAAAACGCACGCTTTCGGGACGATAAAAGTGTATTTTCATCGGGTCAGAAAAATAATTTTCTTTGCGGGAAAATATACCAGGTAAGTGATTTCTGAAACGAAATATCCTGCCAAAGAAAAGAAGTATTTGATTTCCAAAAAAATTTTGGGCTTCACCGAGTTATCGAAGTTGACCTTTAAAACGACCATTGGGGTAATGTCGTGCACATTCACTTATACAAACACAATTTCTCGCTACACAAATGTTGTTACACATGGATGTAACCAATGAAAATATCTTTCGATCGGACGCTTACTCGTTGCATTCGCTTGAGACGTACGGCTTTACGAGCATGTCAAAGTTATGTGCACGACATTGCCCCGTTCTACTCTACACAACATATTATGTACTTCACACTTGTATAATAATGAATAAATACATGATAATGCTAAATCTCCTCTAATAGAACCACTACCTATCATTTCTCACTTATTTTGGTACCTTTACTATACTCGGTAAACAATGCACGACATAACCCCACAAATTTTGAGGGGGGTAATGTCGTGCACATTTTTTTTTCTTCACTTACACAAACACAATTTCTCGCTACACAAATGTTGTTACACATGGATGTAACTAACGAAATTATCTTTCGATCGGATGCTTACTCGTCGCATTCGCTTGAGATGTACGGCTTTACGAGCATGTCAAAGTTGAGTTCACGACATTGCCCCGTTCTACTCTACTTATAATTTCTGTCAATTTTTTTTTTTTGCTAAGGTTTTTTGAAAGGTTTTCATTAACTATATTATTTATTGTTTTCAATGTTTTTCTCCAAAAAATTACCAAAAAATTCATCGATTCTGACACTCCCCATTCTCTGTTCAATTAAAAATGTTTATGTACTAGCTCTTCATGCACACAAAAGCAAGTCCCTTTTACTACCATTAAATGGAGTTCGTACGAGACACAAAATCAAAGGTCATCAATAAAAAAAGCAGTTTCTTGCTTTTTATTGCTTAAATACAAATATATGCGCCGCAATAAACATCCACATTCATGGTTGTTGTCATTGATTCGTCGGAAAAAGAAACCAAAACAAAAGAATGCACATTGACCTTGGCAACAAATGTTGCGGCAATAATCTGCTACACATTTATGCGCCGACGACATGACAAATGGATTGAATTACTTCCTCTACGTACGCAACATTGGCAATATTGAAATTTCAAATGAACTACGCTGCTGCTGCTTTTTATTTCTTGATTTCTTTTGCAATAAATCAACATAATAAACAATAAATAAAAACATAAAAAAAAATATATTATAATTGCAAATTTCTTGCTTCAAATGCAAGAAAAAAAATCAACAACTGTCAAATGCAGCAACATAGGAACAAAAATGGCGATGAAGATGAATGATTTGTAAACATTTTATAAATGGCGCCATTTTTTTTTTGTATGATGATTTCCAATATTCAATGATACCAAGGTGTATTTTGTATAACAAATAAAATCACATTAATTTTGCAGCTGTATGAGTTATGGAGCTATTGCGTTGTTGTGTGAAAATATGTCAAATTAATTTTAACAAGTTCACAGCAGTTGTCACTCACATGCATGTATGCCTCAACTGACATTGAAGTGATAATATTGTGTGAAAAATAAATTTTATTTAAAAAAAATCTTGTAAACAAATTTTGATTGATTTGTTAGTGGTATGGTAGTTAAAAGGATCAAAATGGTATATTATAGGAATACATCTATGACCGACTATCAACATGCTTTAATAAATAGTTTTTTGGAACACAAATATGTTTTTCTGCTTCATATTGCCTTCGGAAACCTTCGGGTGTCCCAGAAAATTATCCATTAAGGCTTGTTGATAGTCCATCATAGAGGTTTTTACTCTAGTACACATATATATTCTTCGTTTTAACTGCGAAGCCTTCGGGGGACCTTCGGGAACCTTCGGATATTCCAAAAAACTGTCCATTACGGCTTGTTCATAGTCTGACAGAGATGTATTTTCTCTAGTATACATATTTATCCTTCGTTTTGACTGTGAAGCATTCGGGTGACCTTCGGTAACTTTCGGGTATAGCACAAAAACCTTCCCGTACCTGCCGATTTTTCAGCTCTATTGGCTGAACAGTTTCTAAGTTATAAAGCTTCAGATACACACACACAGTAATGTTTACACCTGATTGGCAGGTATCCTTGCCAGGATAAGGGATGCCAATCAAACAGCGGCATTTTCTAAATGATTTTTGCTTTCGATTGCCACCAAATTTATTTAATTAAAAATATCCTTTCCAGGATATGGAGTGCCATTCAAGTCAAGTTTTGTTTATCTCTACATTTTATTGCATAAAAAAAATATTTATCAGGAAAGCCGATGAAGGAATTAATCTCTTCACCGGATCTCTTACTACTATAACTCAATGCTTAAAAATTATTTTGTTCAAATGTTGCCCACGACTACCTCTTAAATAGTTCATTCTGTGGGTCCTATTTTCGACAACTCTTTCGAGCATATCGACCGATATTCTTTAAATAACACGAGTTATGTTGGTTTCCAAAGCGTCAATAGTTTTGGGCTTGTCAACATAAACAAAGTGATTTAACATATCCCCAAAGAAAGTAATCCAATGGTCTCATATCATATGAGATGATGGTTTCATCTCCAGATGTGTGACATGTTGCGCCATCCTGTTGAAACCAGAAATCAGCTACACTGAATTTTTGGCAACAAAAATTCATCGATCATCATCTGTAGCGAGCACCATTGATCGTTACACGGGCTCCATTCGCTTTTTTGAAGAAATACTGTCCGATGATGCTTCCTGCCCATTAACCACACCAAACACTATATTTATCGGGATACATTGGAAGCTCTTGTATCACTTCTGGTTGTTCATCGGCCCAAATACGGCAATTTTGCTTGATAACGTAGCCGTTTAACCAGAAATGAAGCGACTAAGCTCAACTTTTCGATAAAATAATGGATCAATTTGAAGTTGTTGTAAGGCCCATAAACCGAAATTAAAAAATATACCAAGATCAGTCGGCTTCAATTCTTCTATGATTTGTATTTTATAGGCCTTCAGACCAAGATCACGCCTCAAGATACGCCACAATGATCCATAAGAGATGCCCAAAACCTGGGATCGGCGACGAATGGATTGTTCACGGTTTTCACGAACACTCTCTCCTACTGCAGCAATATTCTCTAAACTATGGGCTTCATGTACTCTGAGTAAATGATGAATGTCCAATAGTGTAAAATTGCATCGAAATCTGGTGATGGTGTTACGAATAGTGCGCTTAGTTAGCGCTTATAATGACCAAAATGATGTTGAAGAACTCTTTAACATTCTCTAACTGATGACTGATTTTAGTAGTAAGTTTCCACAATTACTAAACGTTGTTCAGTAGTAAGTCTATTTATGATTGAATTGTATTGAATACTGAACACAAACGTCATATGCACAAGCCATTTGACACATAACAGCTGTTTAAACAACCCAGTTGAAAAAGGGACCTCGTATGCTTTATGGAAATATGTAATTGAAAATATTTTAAGTTTAAAATTTGTTTCTCTTAAAATTATTATGTAATTATTTTATTGTAAGTTGAATGATACTTTTTTTACTATGGAATTTATTGTGTCTAAGTATAAATTTTATACAAAAAAAGTATAAAATATTTTTATATAGTGATACTATAAAATTTAAACCAAAATAAATTGTGTTGATAACATATGTGTATACATTTTATACGAAGAAGCATAAACGGTTTGTTTACCAAATTAAAGCATCGAATTTATACCAAGTTTGATGTGTATCTGTATTGATTCTAAATTGGTTTGAATTTTACACCCAAACTTTTTGCTGCGTAGGGATAGTAACTACAGCTTTGAACAAAATTTAGGTGAATTCGGAGAAGAGGACATGGTACTTCCCATATAAGCAAAAGTTTTCAAATGCTATGTTATGCATGCGTTATTTATGGTAATGTAATCAAATTTTGCACAAATACAAGCACTAGTTAGCACAAGCTCTGCGCAGAACCTAAGTGAGTTCGGACAAGCAGGCGTGGTACCTTCCATAAAAGCAAAATTTTTAAAATGCTATAGTGTAAACTATTTAATTTTTGGCCGGGCAAAAGGTACTAGTGATATACCCACTTATTAGATTTAAAATAAAATCATAATAAATCATTTTTAAAACTTTGCTACTCTTTCATTACAGATTACAGTGCCTTTTATCTTTGGGTAAGTGAATTTATCTATTTTCTTTTTGCACCATTGAATATTTTTTTCTAAAAAACTTTTACCAAAAATGAGATTAAATTTGCAATTGAAGCCCCATAAGCCAAATGAATTATGAAAACTTTTGCATGAGCTCAAAAACGAAACCGTCACTTAAATATAACAGACGCAACTAAACAGCCAAGGCAGAAGCAACATCAGCTGTACCAGCTTTCATAATAATTCATGCAGAAATTTGTTAAAACTAAATTAATCCCGATTAAACTTTCAACAATTAAGGCGAACGTAGTAACATTTTTTTGCAACAACTTTCGAAGCGAAGCTCCAACTTTGTGAAAGAGAAGTAGATGAATTGTGAAACCAATTCACAGAAAAAGTTTAGATAGAACGTGGCCAATTTCAATAAATTAACACACAACAACTTGATATCGAATGAAAACACATAAATTCTCATTAAAAGTTTTGTTGTGCCCGAAACATGGCCGCAACCAACAACAACAACATAGCAACGCAATAAATTCCCGAAGGACATAAGCGACGGTTTTGTTAAAAAAATACAAAATAAAATGAAAATTGCAAAAACAATAGAGGAAAAAAAGAAACCAAATTGCGACACAATAGAAGATTCATTTTCGTCAAAAAGAGTAGTATGCACCCACACATAACGAAGCGTAGGGTGTTGGGTGGTTAATACCCTACTACTTTTTTAGTGCGAACTTCTCTAAACTGCGTTGTACAAAAATGACTTAATTTAATTTTTATTTTTATTTTTTTTGTTCTTTTGCTGCTGTGGGGCTTGTCTGTGATGTTGCTGAAGGGTAAACTTTTCTTGGCCATAATTCAAAAATATAGTATGTACTTTCCTTCCTTCCATTTTAATTAACATAACAATTTTTTTGGCATTAAAATTTAGTACTTTTTTTTATTTGTACATTGTGTTTAATTATTTTCAAGTGTCCTTTTTTGTTGTCTTGCTCTCTCTTTTCGAAAAGTACGAACCTATGATATTTTAAGATATTTCTAATTACCAAGTTATCATTGTTGGCTGACTGACCTTGTTACCTTTTTGTGTAGTTGGATATAAAATTTATGACAGCAGCACACGCAAGTGTAATATTCATTTTGTGTTTTTAATTAAATTGAAGTGGTCGATTGTCGTCTATGGCTTTTGTGCTGTAAAAATGCTTTGTTTTCTTGAACTTTTGCTGTGCTTAATACGAGTACCAAGGGCAATACATTTCAATTATTTTTATGTGATCACTCATAAAACGTATTTATGCAATATGAAACATTAATGCTTTAGGGCCTTATCATGAATAAACATTCTTGAAAGTTTTCACTCGAACTCCCTGGTATGCAATTGCAAAGAAATATACTGTGGAAGGGGAAAATTTACTGGAAAGTAAGGTAATAATTTGGGAGGGGATGATCACATTTGTTATAAGAATTTATTCCTCAATTTTTTAAGAAATAAATAATATGTGACCAATTAAAAATTTTCGTACACAAATTTTAAACCTTATTTTAGTAGACACAAAAATTTTTGAAACCCATCTAAGATTATCCAACTTACACCAGTTTTTTTAAAAGCTATATCCAAATCTGTCCGGGGCTATATCTCCGTAACTAGAATTCAACCACTCTGGAGTAGAAGTTGAGATGTTGATACATCTGTCTAGGATAGGCTGGCCAACCGTCCAGATTTTCTTGTACAGTTTCGTATTTTGCGCTTGGGCCCCGGATTCACAAACGTCCCGGAAATATCCCGGATATTTATAAATGTCCCTGTTTTATGGCTTTAATAAATAGTTCTCAAATTTGGCAGTTTAGACCTCTGATTTTTTTTTTTCGATATAAAATACAAATGAACCATAGACCGTAAAGCACAGGACAAAACTACACATAATAATCCATATACCATAAATTACAGATCATAATGATAAATAAATGATAGATCATAGACCATACATTATGGTCTATAGACTATAAATGATAGATGAAGACCATTGACTGTAAACGATAGATAATAGACCTTAGACCATAGACCATAAAAGACAGATCATATAAAGATAAAGTACAGATCTAAACCATATATTATGGGCCATAAACTATAAAGGACGGATCATAGACCATAAATGATGGATTATGGACCATATATTAAAGACCATAAATTATGAACCATAGACTATAAATGATAGATGAAAACCATTCACCATAAATGATAAATAATAGATAGATTATGGATCATGAATCATAAAGAACAGATCATTGACTACAGATTATGGACCATAGACCATAAATGATAGATTAAAAACCATATATTATTGACCATAAATGATAGACCATAGACCATTAATTATGAGCCGTAGACTATAAATGATAGATGAAGAACATTGACCATAATGATAGATAACAGACCTTATATTATGGACCATAGACCATAAAGGACAGATCATTGACCACAGGTTATGAACTATAGATCATAAATGATAGATCATAGACCACATATTATGGGCCATAGTCTATAAAGAACAGATCATAGACTATAGACCATAAATGATAGATTATAAACCATATATTGTTGACCATAAATGATAGACCATTAATTATGAGCCGTAGAATATAAATGATAGATGAAGAACATTGACCATAATGATAGATCATAGACCATATTTTATAAATGATAGATCATACAGGGTGTGTTGCATAAGGTTACGAAGCTTCTGGGAGGTGATAGAAAAGGCCTAGACTAACAAAAAATTGCACCTGGAGGGGGTCTAAAATGTACCCCTGAGGAGTTATAGGGTTAAAACTGAATTTCTGACTTGTTTCAGAAAAAAATTTTCTTGGATCACCCTAACGTTTTAGAGAAAACATTTTTAGTGCGAGGTTTTATCTAATTATAAGAGCTTTCAGATAGTGCATATGATTTATAAGGCTTAAAAGGATTTTACAAAGTTCTGGACCTTTAAATTTGATATTTATAACAAACTTGCGGCAATTGGGTTTGATGTACATTTTGTGAGAGTAAATATGCTTTTGCCCATAAGTTCCACTTGAGACCCGTGGCACAATAGTGTTAAATTTCCTCTCCTAACTTTTTTACAAGCTAATTTTCTTTTCTCAAAATCAACATTTATATAATGCCTTGTGTTTTTCTTTTTTTTCATCAATTAGACACTTAAATTCAAATACACTTAACCCAAATTCACCAATGACCCTGTAATTGCTTAAGCAAAGCAAACAAAAGATTATCCTCTGAACTTTCCAGAGAAAGCAAAAAACAAAACCCAACAAATAAAAACAACTCAACATATCCTATTTCATCTGAATTCTAAGAAATTTTATTCAACAATATCCGAAGATGTGATGTGACTGTTTGTCTTACAGTTTCATTGCATACTTCATGGGGTGGCGTCCTATTAGAGACAGAGACTGACACAGTCAGCAAGGCTAATTAATCATCTTGGGGTAAAAGTTTATTTACGTTTTTCTCACCAGAATTAATTGATTTGTAAATATTGTACGTTTTTCGACACAATTCTTTGAATCTCACTCACTCTGTTTGAATGTGTAAAGGGCTTATGTAACGAAAAAAAGAAAAAAAAAAAACCCACAATATCAACATTCAATCATGCACTTCAAAAAAAAAAAAAAAGAGAATCAAATGGAAACTAAATTGAACTGTATAGAAACCAAACCAAACCGAACCGACCAAAATGAAATGTTACAAAATCTGTAGTATAGGCAAATTGGCTTCGTTAGCTTTGACACGTAGACAACATTGGTTACGTGCAAAAAAATCCAATTGATACTTGGGGGAAAAAATACTGCGTCTTTTGTGAATTCCCTCCAATGCTTTCTCTGCCTCTTCTATGCTTTTGTATGATGGTTTTCCCATTAAATAAATACGAAATGTGAGTCAAAGTGGCTGTTAATGGTATGTTGATATAAAACGTTCGCTTTTATTTAACATTCACTTGTTTGTGTCGAAAATTTGGTTTTTTTTTTATTAAAAGGTAAATTGTGAAAAATAATTGAAGTTATGGGCGAAAATTGTGAATTCTTCTTGAAAGCGCCGCTGCTTTGATATCGTTAGAATTTTACAAATTTTCCAATGATAAAACGTGACTGTGACGTTAAAATGTGTATTGAAGCGCCTAAAGTTATGCAATGCCGAACAATTGTATATTATTAAGGTAATAAAATGCTTTGAAGAAATTAAATTATATGCTTTTGGCCAATTTGCAAACGTTTTTATTGGCGTTTAATAGTATACTTTGGTCTATAAAATTATAATTTTTATTTTTCCGTGCCTAATCTGCAGATGAATCAAAAAAATTCGAAAGTTTTAAGATAACATTCTTCTACTGCTTTGAATTGTGCTGAATACATTGACTTTGAAAAAGTGTAAAAAAAAAACCTTTTTTGGTTATTGAAGCTTAAGATAATTTGTAGAAAATAAAAGACATTAAAACAATTCAAAAAATGTTTTAAAAATAGAGATTAGTACTTTCAATTCCTATATAATCTTTAATGGCGAAAGACTACCCTGACTCGTGACATAACTAAAAAAACAATGCATTCTTCTCTTTTACATACTCAATTTAAGGACTGCCCCAGAAAATTTTGGCACTTTGTTTTTTATCAATAAAAAAATACGAAAATAATTTTTTTTATATATTTTATTTATTTTTATTAATTAATAGTATAACGAATATAAAAACTTTAAACTGTCAATAAATATTTATTTTCTGTAAAATATTGTGCTTGTTTCTTAAGGACCTTTATTGAGATTTGTATAGTTGTTTCGACGACAGTACCGTACGACCTCCTCTACTTATTACTGAAATCATATAATTTTTTTGCAGCATTTTTACTCCTTCAAAAATCCAATTTTATTAGTGTTCAATATCTCTCAAACGGTCGAAGCTCTGAGCATTTAAGTGGATTCGCACTTTTTGGAACAAAATTTACATTTTCGTACCACTCTATATTGGCCTCAGAGTAGTAAGAGGTGGCTAAATCAAGCTAGAACATTACAGTATCATCGTGTCTACGAATAAATGGCAAAAAACGTTTTTCAAGATACTTTTCAATATAAATTTTCGAATTGATTGTACCATATAATGCTTGGGAAATTTTATGAATTTATTTTCTCTAATTTTGCTCTGTACCTGTCCCTCCTCCATACAGGTATAAAATTCTTGTCCCGGTGAATGTTTGAAATCTGCCTTAACGTGCGTTACACCTTCCATTACGTAACAGTAAATTTAGTCAGGAAGCCATCGTAGAACTTTCGGGCTCGATTTTAAGCCACCAGCTGTTTTTTATCGAAATGATCTGGTACTTTTTGAACTCTGTAAGTCATCAGCTTACTTTTCTTCTTTAGCCTTTGTATAGTAGATTTCGAGGTACCTGCGCTTACAGCAATATCTCATCTTCCACATGAGACCTTACCTTTTAAATTTTTCGATTATGTTCTTACTTTCCAAGTAATCAACCATTGAAGTAATAGTATTTCTACTCCCTAAAAATGACTAATTTTGTTTTTCTTTGCGTCCTTAGTTTTTTGAGTTAATCCAAATTCACTGAGGTTATTAAGTACTTAGGGTATGATTTGTTTGTCTAAATTTACTCTAGTTCTCTAGAAATCCTTGCGCGAAAAATTTAAAAATAGCTGTTTTGCTTATATGGAGTTGAATGGGTTCTAATTCGGAAAGAAAGGATCTAATTGGAAAAGCTGAGGCCGCAAAAAAAAATTTTTTTGTTGCCCTGTGTTATCTATTATTTTATTCTGAATGTCTATGAGCTTAGTTGAGACTCCTACAAATCCATTAAACTATAATATATAGTACCTGGAGACCGATCTCTGCTCGGTCAACAATCTGATCTTATTATTTTATTCGATGTTTTTATTCATAGCTATTTTTTGTTATGGAACTCGTACCTTTTCACCTCTAATGGTTATATTTTAAAAATGATAAATTAACCAATGAGAATAATAATAACAAAAAACTCGGAAAGTATCGAATGGTATAGAAAAATATCAAAAACTAAAATTTCTTTTGTGAAATAGAATGCCCTAAAATAAATAAATGGGATATGCCACGCACCCAAAATATTTCGTCTTTTGTATGGGGGCTGAAATATCTTACCATCAAAGGATTATAACTCGGAAAATAAGAGTCCTATTGGAAAAATCCGCAAGGATATTTTGATAAGGAAGAGTGTGACTATTCGATGCTATTAATAAAAAAGAATTTCACTTTTTCTTGTAGCTACGCTGTAAGACTGAACACAGCGCTTTCTTCAACTTCAAGCAAGGATATTTCAAAATCCTGCAGGTACAATGACAGCTCAGCTAATAAAGACGGATTCAGCGTCAAAAAGTTCATAAGGCTGCATATAAGAATAAAAAGTTTATTCCATTTTTTTTTTGTTCCTGAGTTATTAACCGAATTTGAACAAAGCCTACTTTTCGTTATGTCATAGATACTCATGATCTAGATCCGTATACCAAATTTCATCAAAATATGTCGTACTATTTGCGAGAAAAGACACTTAATGTATTTTACTTGTATGGGAGGTTCCACGCGCACCGGCGAATTTTGCCTACTTTCAGTTTGTAGGTGCCTAATAGCAAGTAGACTCCCTACAGTTAAATTCAGAAAGATTGCTTTTGTAGTTTTCTTTTTATAGCGTATTATATTTTTGTGGGCGGTGCCACGCCCTTCCATTAGTTTTCCCAACATAACGGCAGATCACATATTAATACTTGTTTTTAGGGGTACAATCTCTTAAATTGTCATTAAAATTGTTGGAGTCATTTTTGAGTAATATTGAATCAAAATTTTCAAGGGCTGAAAAGTGGGCGTGGCACTTCTTCGATCCCGCCCGCTTTTTGTTTGTTACAAGGTATTATCAAGTTGTACCCGCTCACCAAATTTCATCAAAATATCTTGTATAGTTTGCGAGTTATAACTAAATCAAATTTAAAATTTAGGGCAGTGCCATGCCCTCTGGTGAGCATTTACAAAGTTCAAACCTTGCTCATTCTTCATTGTATGCTAGTATCTAACACTATACCAAGTTTCATTAAAATCGCTGTAGCCGTTTTCGAGAAAAATATTTGGCACAGAAATAAGAACAAACAAAAAAACAAAAAACAAACATACAATTTTAGCTCGTATAAGAAGAGAAGATATCATGAAAAGCAGCAGAAAGGATCTACAGATAGGCAGAAAATTTTCTGCGTTCATACTTAATTTTTGAATAAATTTTTTTCTCAATCAAGTAGAATTGTATGAAGCTGAATGGACACATTTCATATACTCAATCTTGGCAGCACGGCTGTGGAATGGAAACTCAACTTTCATTTCGTCTTTGCACTTTCTCGATGATTCTCATAACAAACTTGTCGACAGTCAAATTCACCTCATCACATTTGAATTTGGTTTGTTTATTTCGCTACTCAACTTGTTTTTTCCCACTATATACGTCTATACTATGCAGTGCATTATGCCAACACTGTGGTGAATTAACATCTCGACATTTCTCATTATTTCTTCTCACCACATGCATTTCTGCTGTTGTAGGTTATGCAATCATGTGTTGCATTGAGCATCAATAATTTTAAATAAATTTAAAGCATAGTTTCAGGCTAAAAATCAATTACTAAAATTTATAAGTTTAGCCAAAGTAGAACCAATTTTTTACAAGAGTTGACTGTAATGCATGTTTTTTGACATAACTAAGTTATAAAGAGTGTCCCAATATTCACGCAAGATTTTAATTAAATAGAAAACAACTTATTTTTTTTTTATTAAAACAAAAACTCCATGCATTTTAACTAACGCTCAGCTGTCAAGCTGTTTTTTCTATTTTTTGGTTGACAAATTCAAATCTTGCGTGAGTTATGGGACACCCTTTTTTAGATAAAAAAAAAAATGAAATTGTTTTATTTTATCTGTGACCTACAAATTGAAATTCATGTATTTTGACATAATGATAAAATGAGGTTATCGAAACAAACTGATATGACACTGAAATATTATTACGTTGAAAAGGGAAACCAAATTCTTTGAAAAAAGCAACAAACGGAAATCCGCAATACATTAATCTGACACCCACTCATATAAGAAATGTTGCTCATAATTTTTTTAAGGATTCTTCACTTCATTCTTTCTTCCGCTTTTAAGTTGAAAAATTTACCACAAATCCTTCCGCTGTGTGGAGGCGTGCTGAAATGCTTTAAAAGCCTAAACACTCCGTTATGAATAAGCGTTTGCTATAAATAGTAGTTGGTGGCTAAAAATAGTTTTTTATTACAAAAAAAAAAAAAAAAAAAACATGAAAAGTTCATGCTTTTTAAATGTTTTGCGATTTGTTTACTTACGATTAAGCAACACGATTAAAATCCCAGTAGGAAATTTTTACATGAACATGCCGCATTGCACTACATAAGCAGGTAATGTGTCCTTAAGGGGAAATTTCCGGCAAGAGTGCACACACACTGTCAAAACAACAAAATTCTTACAACTCAGTGAACATTGTGTGCGCAATGAATGCATAAGTGATGTTTAAAGGGTTAAAAAACTAAAAAAAATTTAAATGTCTACAATAGACTGATTTGCTGATACATAATCCTAAAATGCCCAAGTCAGTGATTTGTTAATCAAAAATCAGGAAATTGCTAATCCAGTAAAGAGGATACAAAAGTGTAGTAGCTGAAAAGGAAGAAGACAAAGTACTGGCCTTATGGCAGAAAAGAAAATTATTTTTGCGGTCATGACAAGGAAACCAACTGTTATCAGTAGAGAGATACGCTATAGATATGTTGCAATTTGAAAAATTTTTTTGTAAAGTTCAAAGGATATGCAATAAATATAAAAGCAAAGAAATGAAAAAGGCAATGACAGCACAAAAAATGTTAAAAAGGATAACAAATACATGAAAACAAAAAGAAAAAGGAACGAAATTTGCCATTACACGAGTAAATAGCTGTCGAGACAAAGTGAAGACACAGCGCAAACATAACAAAGGGCGTAAGATAAAAATAAGGATTTACAAAAATAACAAAATGAATTTAAGGATAAAAGGATAAGAACACCCCAAGTGCTTTTAGTAAATAGAAAAAAAAAAAAAAAAAAATACAAACGGCAAGAGAAAATCAAATCCAAATAAAATCCAGTTCTCTCGTACAAAAATAAATAAAATGAAGTTAATTACAAGCAGCGACAGCCGCAGCAGATTATTAAGCACAACAGCGTGGTTCTCGCCATCCCTGTGTTCTACTGTTTCCGCCTTTGTTTCCGTGAATGTTGTAAGGCAACATTGATTTTGAAACTTAACAGCATGCCGTACTTACTGTTTGCATCAGGACTAACAATAGTAGTAGGTTTTTGAGAAAATTGCCAACAACGTACAGTGTGCATCGATATGCTTGGAAGTCCTTGTTTGTGAATAAAATTGCTATGGAACTTAGTTTTTGAGTTATCGTTTTCACTTTGTAAATGTTTGATCTTTGTTAATTTATGTTACTTTAAATGTCCTTTTTCCATTGTATAATATTGTGATGTTCTTAACACAAAATTATTTTTACTGTTTAAGTTGCTGGGCGTTTTTTTTTTTCATTTAATAATCCATACTTAACTTTTAATGCGCTGTAATCAAACTATAACTGCACTGTAATCCAACGTTCACGCGCACTCACTTACAAACTGCCAGCTATAGTTGGAACCTTCTTCAAACTTTTTTTTCTATTTTCACGCGCTGACCTTTTTGCGCTATTTATTTCGTAAAAAATCCTATACTTTGTTATTTCTAAAACCCGTCAAATTATAACATTTGGTCAATTTTCCTTGTTTTTTAATCAAAATGAGATGAAGAAATATCCAATCTTTTTTAATTTCAGTAATTGTATTAATTTTTAAATTTTCCTGTCTTTTTTATCAAAATGAAATGAACGAAAATCCTGTTCTTTGTAAAATCAAAAACCTGTGAAATTGAATTATTTGGTCAAATTTCCTGTTTTTTTTTTTCAAAGAAAATGAGATGAACAATAATCCTGTTTTTTGTTAAATCAGAAACCTGTCAAATTGTATTATTAAGTCAATTTTTCTGTTTCTTACTCAAAGTGATTTGGACAAAAATCCTGTTTTTTGTTCATTTAGAAACCTTTTAAATTGCATTATTTGGTAATTTTTCCTGTTTTTTAATCAAAATGAGATGAACGATTGTTCTTTTTTTTTAATTTCAGAAACCTTTCCAATTGTATTATTTCTTAAATTTTCCTGTTTTTCAAACAAAATGAGATGAATGAAAATCCTGTTCTTTGCTAATTCAGAAACCTGTCAAATTGTATTATTTGGTAGATTTTCTTGTTTTTTTCAAACAAAATGAGATGAACAAAAATCCTGTTCTTTACTAATTCAGAAACCTGTCAAATTGTATTATTTGGTCAGTTTTCCTGTTTTTTCTAACAAAATGAGATGAACAAAAATCCTGTTTTTTGTAGAATCAGAAACATGTCAAATTGTGTTATTAAGTCAATTATCCTGTTTTTTAATCAAAGTGATTTGGACAAAAATACTGTTTTTTGTTAATTTAGAAACCTTTGGTAATTTTTCCTGTTTTTTAATCAAAATGAGATGAACAATTATTCTGTCTTTTTTAATTTCAGAAACCTGTCAAATTGTATTATTTGGTCAATTTTCCTGTTTTATTTTTTTCAAACAATATGTGATGAACAAAAATCCTGTTTTTTGTTGAATCAGAAACATGTCAAATTGTATTGTTTGGTCAACCATCCTATTTTTTCAAACAAAATGAGATGGACAAAATCCTGCTCTTTGCTAATTCAGAAACCTGTCAAATTGCATTATTTGGTCAATTTTCCTATTTTTTCAAACAAAATGAGATGTAAAAAAATACTGTTTTTTGTTTATTCAGAAACCTGTCAAATTGTATTATTTGATTAATTTTCCAGTTTTTCAAACAAAATGAGATCGAAAAAAGTCCTTCCTTTATTAATTCAGAAACCTGTTAAATCTGTAAAATTGTATTATTTGCTTAATTTTCTGTTTTTTTTGTTTAAAATGAGATGGACACGTTAGCTATGGATCAAAACTATATTTAGCTACTACCTTTGGGAATTAAATCTAAAGTTTATTTTTTTTTATCTTAAGCCTTTCTAGGTCCTGACTGAAAGTTCATTTAAATTTTATTTCCACAACATTTCATTACCACTGTATAGCATCTGCAGCTCTATGAGCCCTTCAGTAATTCAGTGTCATTTGTATGCTCTGCTCTGCTGGATAGCCACAGCATGCAACCTCAGCCAGGCGAGCTATATAAAACGCTCAACCAAAGCCACTGGGCCAGAAACCGAAAGGGCAGCATATGTTGATTTTGATTTTTGTTTACGCTTTTGAATATGAAAGCATTCTAAGAATTTGAGCAGAGTGCCCGCAGGAGTTTAATTGAAAGTTGAGCGGTACTGCGATGCGGTGCGTTGGTACTGCTGCCCACCAACACATATTGAATTGTGGTTGCGTGTGGTGCAATTCAGACCATTTGTAGCACCCTATGTGAAAATTGTACGAGTGTTAGTATGTCTGTGTCATTGTAAATTAGTGGTAGTGGTAGTGGTACTGCTGTTGCTGCTGTTTCAACAAATTGCAAATAGTTGAGACATAATTGAGGCAAAATTCATACACACGACCCGACGCACGAACAAACGGGAAAACGCATAACTGTGGTGACACAGCAGAGAGAACACCACGAACATACGGACCCATCCTTGTTGAATTTTTGTTTCTGTTTTCTTTTTTTATTTGAACGTCACGTTCAATTTCATACAATCTATAGAATAGGGTGATGGGGAGTTAAAACCACATAGAAATATTGCTTCTGCTGCTGGGAAGAGATTGAACAGATTTTAAATTTGCTATGACAGCAAATATTGTGGAGGTGTTAATAAAATTTTATGATACAATAAAAAATTTAATCTTCGAGCACTTATCTGGCTCATAGTGAGGCTCAATTTGAAAGCAACAGAAAAGGTAATTGCTTCTAGGAAAAATATTTGATTTAACAAAGAAAAACATTCTTGCTTTGTTGGCACTAATTTTTTATTTATTTATTAATGAAGGCAATTCATTTACTAAATTCCCTTATTAAATTTTTTATATGAGTAATAATGACATCTTCTTGTAGTATTGTTTCATACAAAGGTATACAGTATCCTACCGAAGAAAGAAAGAAAGTATGCATAACTTTGTATCTTGAAGAAAAACTTTAAGCAAAAGTTTTTTAATACAGATTCTATTAGTTTTCGTTTGAAGAACAGGTTGTTTGGTCATCAAAAAATTTTTCATTCAAAATGTACATTAGGCCAGGTTGATGAAAAAATAATTGGAAAAACCGACCTTTTTTTGAAATCTTACCTAGAGAGTATCTAGGAAACAAAAATTTTTTTTTTGTGCTACTCTAAAAACAGTCAAAATTATCATTTGTTCATAACTTCCACAGGTGGTGTCCAAAGTTTAAGAATTATATATTATAGCAAAGGGCGGAATTGGGCCTTAATCATGGGTAAAATGTAAATATATTTTTAAAAACTTTAATTTTATACAGAAAAAATTACATTTATGGGGATACAAACTAGAGAAACTAGGTTGTACTAGTCGAATATGACCTCGAACTTCCAAACAACATATGAAAAAAGTGTAAGACTAATTAACTTTACAACGATATATAATTTTTAAGCATCGGACATCAACTGACATAACTGCCAGTTTTGAAAAAAATACCATTTTGGCTGTTTTTAGAGTAGCCCAAAAAAAAAAAAAAAAAAATGTTTTTGATTCCTAGATTCTTAAGATTTCAAATAAGATTCCAGAAAAAGGCTGTCAAAAATCGTGCTGTTTTCTTATGAAAAAAATTTAATTTTTCCTCTTTTTTGGTCAAAAAAAAAAGACACGTTGCAGATGAGCCTTCAATTGACATGTATGTCATTTGATGATTCGCATACAGCATGATGTTTTCTGGCCCAGAAAATTCGAGTGTGAGCCAGCGACGGCCACAATTCACTGCACCAATGGTTCACGGAGACGCGTTTTGAAGCTTACGGAGAAAGCCAGATGGTAGATAGAGAACCCTCTCGAATAGTATCATGTTCAGTGATGCATTATTAGCTTGAAAATCAGGGTTAACCATAATTGGATCAGTAGCCTTTAAACAAAAAAGGAAGGCAAGAACTCACTTGAGGACAACCGATGGCACTGGCACTCTTTAAAATCGAAACCATGGCACTTTTTTTATTTGGGCCAATAGATAGTAAGGGTTAATAGATAGTTTTCATAGATCTTCTTAAATACGCACTAGAAACGTATTTCGAAATTCCACCACACTGTAAATCTTTAAAACTATGTTTTGGATAAAAGTTGTTGTCACAAGGTCATCACAAAATCACATTAGAAACAGATTTTAAAACACATTAACCCATTATATACTGTTTTTGTGGGTCTGTTTGACCCCTTATCCAAAAATGGGTTATAATGGGTTAAAATGTTTCTCAAAATATTCTACGTAAAAGTAATGCTTAAAACTTAAGAATAATACCTTAAAAAAATTTAATTAACATGAAATGTGAGAGGTCTTTGTTGCTATTGATGATTTTGTGGCCTCCGCGGTGAAATTTCGACTTTTTAGTGTTCGGCAAGTATAAGTGAAATTTTGCAGTGCATATTGATCCATTATTCCCCTGTTTAAGAGGTAAATTTTGTACCTTTTTGAGAAATGGTCAAAAATTACCCATTTGTGGGGAATGTAGAGGGTTAAAGTTTTCTACAAAAATATTTCACTTAACAACCTCCATAAATCTTCAGAAGACATGATATAATTCAGATGTAAGCATCGTAGAATTTAGTGTGTCGACTCAACACATGTACAGAAAATTTCAAAGACCGATTAAGAAAAAATTTCGATCTGATCTCGAAAATCGGGAAGACTGCATGTTTTCAGCCATATTTTCAGAATATATTATTTGTTTTTCATTTGTGCAACCAAAAGTTGAATTTTGTCGGACGGTGTTATTAAATATTATCGTGAAAAGTTGTATACTTTTTGCATGCTTGCTTATGCTCCCATTTTTTGTGATGTTTCCAAGATATTTATATTCATTTATATGCAACATTCGCTTAAGACTTCTAATTACAAATTGTAAAATTTCTACATTCCGAACGCTCATCATCAAATAAATCCTTGGGTTGCCACATATAAAGCGTTCATTTCCCCGAGTGCTACCCAACATCCTTTTACGCGTTACGCCTCATTAAAATGAAATGACTGTTAGTTTTCATTATATGAATGTATGCGTGCTATTTCATATGTATGTGTCTAGTTAAATCTAACTGTGTGTGTGTGCAGGCGCTATGTCTATGTTAACAAACTGCTTTAACTGTTTTGCACATTTTCATTTAACTTAACGACAATTTAACTTTTTTATTGGCCAATTAAATGCCTTTGCCATGTCATGCCATGCCATGGAATGTGAAGCATTTTGAGTAAAAAGAAAGCGTTAATTTTGCGTTGGACATTAAAATCACAGCAGTAACATTTAAAAAAGAAAATAGGACATACATCAAAGGATGTAAAATACATTTCAATACATTCGCATGTAGTAAAAAAATTTTAATGTTTCACCCCGTAGACTGCCGCAATCAATTTCGATCGAACCTCAGTAACCCCGGATGTGAATACGAGTTCAATGTGTAAAGTTTTCTCTTTCTTTCCAAAGCATTTTTATAACTTAATTCTTTTGGGTGTACAAAAGTCAATACATTCATAAAATTATATACATAAAACAGCAACAGCAACAACAATAACAAATTTATATTGTATAGTTGTCAAAAGTTCAATGTGGCCATAAATTATGAGAGGGCGCTAAAAATTTATTGGTTATTAAACATAAACAAAAATCGTCTTTTGAAGATGATACGTGTATTGTGAGTTATGTCTTATGTAGATATGTATATCGAATGTTGATGATTATTGCTTTTACTTGGTAACAATGACCGTTGAACTTTCATGCCTTTTATATTTTATTATTGTTTGACCAATGTGTAAAGTTTGAAAGTCAACTTTTGGGCAAACTTTTGCAAAGTTATACAATTAATGACTGATCCTTTAGATGTAATTGCTATTAGCCAATTCCGGTGAAAAGTTGTTGGTGCTAAATAACAACGATTTCCTTTTCTTATATATTATTCGTATATATCCTTAATACATACATAAGTATATAGTACATGGTCGATGAACTTGAGTATACGAGTATTAGGCTAAATAATGTATTCTTTATTAAAGGGTGGGAAAAAAATGCTGCTGTGATTGATGCAGGGTACGGTTTTCAAATAAAATATCTTTATGAAACGACGCGTCGTTAATAAAAAAGGGTAGCTTACGTCGCGACGTAAGCTACCCTTTTTTTTTGCTGAAATCAATGGCCCTAAGTGTTTTGAGTAAAATGATGTGCATTTTAAAAAAGAAACCTTGGCACTTCGTTTACTGAAAGATACTTTGTATGATACTTTTCAAGAGCTCATTTTTAAGGGAAGAGCTCATTTTTAAGATGATGAGGTAGGTAAACAAATAGCCAAATTGGCAATTTTTCAAATATTTAAGCTTAAATATCTCAAAATTCTGACATAATGAGGTAGTTCTGAGCTCGTACCATTTATTTGCTGAAATCAATAGTCTTAAGTCTCCTGAGTAAAATGGTATGCTTTTTAAAACCTTGGCACTTCGTTCTTTATTGGGTAAAATGGTTTAATAGATAGATTTCATAGATTTACTAAGGAAAGTAAAAAAATAAGTAAATGAAAAAAGAATTAAAATAGCCATTTAAGATGAACTTGGCAATGCCAATTCCGAATCCAAAATTGCTGTATCTTTGATGGTTTTTGAGATATCGTATCTTTAAACTGCTACAAACACAGATTTTCACCATTTTTGGAGCAATATATGGTGGTTGAAAGCTTCAGCCTTTCGCTTCAAAACGTAATTTGAGTTATACCGATATCTTATTTCTTTTCTCGGAGATATATGGGTGATCCTTAGATAACTGTGCTTTTTCGAGTTGTAAAATTGTCAAATATTTTTTTTTTGGATTTTTGCAAGTTTCTTCATGCTATCTTGTGCAAACACACACTTAAAACTCACCTTTTAAGTAGATCAACTACAAGTGTGAATTTACGACTTTGAGATCAAAAATAAGAAATTTTGCTGCCACGTTTGTGACCAAATTGCCACGTTCGGTCTCGAAAAATCCTTTCTATGTTATCGAAAGATATTCTTACTTTAAACGCTTATAACTTGGAAGCTGTGAAACCAATTGAAAAATGGTAAATTATGTCTTTTTGACAATAAATTTGGCTGTCTGAATCCATTGACAAAAATTAATTTTAATTGTTGTTGTTTTTGTTCTATAGCTTTAAGTAGATGTCAAAATAGTGATTTTTTCACTTTTGAGCAAGAATAACTCAGGATTTTGATGGCGTAGAAAAATTTTTGTATTAAAAACATAATTAATAGCCTTCAACTAAACATCTGTATACTCAAACTTTATATGAAATATGTTTTTTTGCAGACTGATAAAAAGTGCCACGTTTGTGACATTTTTGATGCGCCACGTTTGTGACATTTTTGTAGTTTATCGCTCATTGTAAAGCACGCGTTTGAGTTCAAGATTTTTCCGAAAGAATTTGGGGTCATGTATGCAAATCCTACAAAAAAATTGTTTCATGCATAAAATAAAATGTACTACCTGGGTGTGCCGAGTGCCACGTTTGTGACCATAATTTTTAGAAAAAACATTTTTGTTTATAAACTGCCCTATAAAACGCAAACAGATTTCTTTTTGGACACGTTCGGACATGATGACCTTTGGGCGATGGATAGTGATCAGAACTAATGCATATGTATTGCAATCTATTGACTGAAAGAGAAGTACCATGCAGTAGTAGCATAATGCTTTCAAGAAATTTTTTTTTCAAAAACTAGGGGACAGTTTTCAATTCGAAATTGTGCCCTCTAAAAATTATTTAAAACTGCAGATGAGCTCAGAATATTGTAGCCTAAAGTATTTTCTTAATATGCGTAGTAACTTGTTTTCTGTTCTATTTCCGTTTTTTGGTCGTTTTTCATCGTTTTGTTTATAAAAAGTAGGGCTAGGACATGCCACGTTTGTGACATTTGGGGTATATTTGCAAACTTTCACAGTAGACCAATAATTATTTGGTGGCAAAATTGATCCACTCTATTAGAAAAACATAGTTTCTAACTTATAGCGTCATTTTTTGTGAAAAAAAGCCTACGGTATAGGTGAAATCGCCAGAGGACACAAAAAGTACATTTATCTGAGAATCACCCATATGGGACATTCTTTTACAAATCGAACAGCAAATTAAACTTCACATTTTAGAATCGTCTGAAAATTTTTTTATTGCTTTAGTTTAGTAAATTAGTCGACACGTGTGTCGGCATTTTGGCTAAAAAATTTTTTTTTTGCAATTAGAACCATTCAAAGTTTTGGAAAAATCGGATAAAATACAAAAACACCTTGTATTCAAAATGCATTATCTCCGGTTCTACTGAACGGATTAATATAATTTTTTTGACATATTTTTCCTTTTTACAAGAGCTTTTTATATAGCTATTTACATCCTTTCTATTTTGTTAATTAACTTGTGGTAATAACAATTTAATTGTTTAAACAATATTTTCATGTTCGCGCCCAACACGAAGAAAATTTTAAAAAATACTACCTTGTGCGCTGTCCTTTTATCTAAAAAACGCATATCTTAGAAAACTGGACACTTTAATAGATCCAAAGTTATTAAATATCTCACGGTGTTCAAACGACAGATTTAAATAAAATTTCAAATTACCAATTTTTTTTTTTTGATTTTATATTGTCTGTCGTTTGAACACCGTGATCTACGAGCGCACATCATGAAGTACGCGGTGTGTATGAATAAATAATGACACTTTACAACATTCTCAGAAACATATCTATTCACAAGAGCGTAGAAAAATACATATTTTACAAAGTCAGTCCTTAAGCCATAATTTGAACTTCGGTGAACTTTTTCTGTAATGAAAAATGCTTCGCCTTTGCTTTCTTTTGTGTAATTGGTACAATACAATGATACGATAATGTGCCTTTTACGGTTACAGAGTTTTTAAATCTTGCCTCCAATTTCTTTTCTTCTCTATCATACTCTTCGTTTTTTACAAATTTCACAGAAATGTTTGGAAGAGACTCGGATGCCCATTTAAACAAATCTTGCGGCGTTTGTATTGGATTTGCTATTCTTTGGAGGCTAGTTCTAGCAGCTAATCTTTTCAAAGTTCCTCCTAAGCCATCGCAGGCACCTTTGCCATGAGATGTGGGGAAAAAGTGCCACTCTGCTGCTAAACCAAAATCTTTAACGTGATGAGTAAGATTAGCGAAATTTTTTTTGTTTTTATATTGTCCACTTGCCCCATCGGAGAAATATGTAATTTTTTTTATTTTGTTCAAGTTTTTCTTTATAAAATTTACTAAATGTTTCTGAAACACGTGGACGGCTATTGTGTCGTGGTGCAAACATTCTGATATAATGACGAGACTTTTAATTCCAATTTCACCATCATCAGTCCTGTAATATATCGCAAATGGGTGCACTGTTGCCTGATTGTTATTCCAATGCACACCTTGCACAGAATCTTGGAGAACAAAGGCATAGTTTTCTGAAAAATCGCAGACAACAATGCATTCATCTTCTTTCAGCTCCTTTTTTTTAATATTCATAAACTCATTTTGTTTTTGTACCAGAAATGAATGCAATAGTAATTTTTCTAACCCGGTCTGTAATTTTTGTAAAAACTCATCTACTGGAGAAATCATTAGTTGTAATGTGGTTTGATCAACGTTTGTCCATTGCCTGTAAGTGATTTTTTCTATTAATTTGTTTTCAAAAATAATTCCTAATTCGTCTTTCATAGGTGTTGCACCAGGACATTTGGAGCACGTTCCAAAATAACAAGTATCTGATGGCTCGACGCAAATCATTCGCTTCAAAAAATCATGATAATTTTTCAATTGATTAGGAGAATCGGCTGTTAGGTTTTTGATATTTGATCCATCAATTAATAATTTTACATTCTCGTGAATTGCGCAAACACAAACTGAATGGGTTCCACTTGCACCTGCTAGTACGCAATGCTTTGGTCGTAAGGCGGCAAATTTAGAGAAAATACATTTGACTTGTGGGTATTTTGCAGCGAATAATTCATAAAGTTCTCGCAAATTTATTAGAATCAGTCATTTTTGAATTTGAGTACGTTCGCCATTGACGTTTACAGACACATAATCTTTCTTTCCGGGCATCATTCGGCTATTCTCGTCATGTTCATAAAAGTTGATTATCAATTTAACTACTTCTTCTGGTAATGACGGATGACTTTTTGGATTCGGATCACATAAAATACCTTTTTCTTCGGCACATTTTTTTGCGACGATTATCATATGAAATGTAGCGGAAGGAAAATGATGTTGAATTTTTCGAAAACCCCAATCTTTAAAAAGAGTTAAAATTCTAATTTGTTTGACACGGTCTTTTGTTGAATTAAATTCTGCTTTCAAAATTTTTAAAACGAAATCTCCATCACTTTCCTCAACGCTAACATCATTTACATCAATAGAAGCACTGAAAACTTTTTTTGATAGTGCATTACTGATGTTTTTTATTTTTTCAGTCGAATAATGCTTTTGGGAAACTTTGTTCTTTTTGATGGGCGAGATTCCGATTAAATCCAAACCTTTGTTGATTGAAAAAATTGCCTCAGAAATCCCTTCTTTTTCTCTTTCAAATGATACAGGACTTTCCATACTACATTTCATTTCCTCTTCATCACTTGACAGGGTATCAGAGTGAACATTTGCAACTTCTTTGTACTGAAAGATATATTTACATAATTATTAATTATATATATTTATATAATATTATTTAAAACGTTTGAAATGTTGAAAAGAAAATTTAATTTTTTAACATTTTCTGATAAAAAAATATAATATAAAATAATAATTATATAATATAATCCATAATATACCTTTTGGTTTCCATCGAATTCTTTATCATCATTCATTTTTTTAGGAAACCGAGACAACTTATGACGACATTTGTCGCAAATTTTTTGTTTCAGGGAATCATTTGTCACAGGCCCTTTAATTGCCAACAAATGTTCTTTTTGAACTTTTCTGAGACTTGCATTGGAAGTCGTTGGATGTAGCTTTAAATTAAACGGATTAAAACATCTATCCGTTCGAATACGTGAACTAACTAACACTTTAGCTGATTTTGGCATCTTCTTCTTTATATATTTTATATATATATATTTTATTTTAATGATTTTATACAATTCAAATTTTCAATTCTTAAAATTTATATAAAAACTTTTAAAACAATTTTATAAAATTAATGGCAAAGTAAAATTAAGTATAGTGTGTGTTGCACTACAAACCGTATGAGATACAGCAATTCTAAGGCCAGATTCGGTTTTACCATTGCAAAATACATTAAATTTGCACTGTTCTTCATAAAATTAACATACTAACAATATAAAATCAAAAAAAAAAATTTGTAATTTGAAATTTTATTTAAATCTGTCGTTTGAACACCGTGAGATATTTAATAACTTTGGATCTATTAAAGTGTCCAGTTTTCTAAGATATGCGTTTTTTAGATAAAAGGACAGCGCACAAGGTAGTATTTTTTAAAATTTTCTTCGTGTTGGGCGCGAACATGAAAATATTGTTTAAACAATTAAATTGTTATTACCACAAGTTAATTAACAAAATAGAAAGGATGTAAATAGCTATATAAAAAGCTCTTGTAAAAAGGAAAAATATGTCAAAAAAATTATATTAATCCGTTCAGTAGAACCGGAGATAATGCATTTTGAATACAAGGTGTTTTTGTATTTTATCCGATTTTTCCAAAACTTTGAATGGTTCTAATTGCAAAAAAAAAATTTTTTAGCCAAAATGCCGATACACGTGTCGACTAAATTGATGAGAAAATACTATATAAAAAAATTTACCCGATTTAAAAATTCGAAAAAAAAATTTTCCCGAAATCCGTTCGATTTGTAAAAGAATGTCCCATATACTAAAAAGTTAAAAAAATTCAAAAAATACTCGTTTTTTGCAATATCTCAGCTTACGAGCAGCCTTTATGTTTTTGAGGTCACTGATTCCAATTTTCCGGATAATTTTCTCAAAAAATGGTTATATCACGATGAAATTGTTACCAGGTGGTTTTGAAGGTCGCGGATTCCAAATTCGCGATCAACTTTTTTGAGAGCAAAATTGCGGAACTTAAAATGGCTGACAATTTTATCAAAAAAATGATTATATCACAACAATATTGTGGCTAGGAGAGTTTTGGAGGTCGCTGATTCCGAACTCGCGAAAATTTTTTTTAAAGTAAAATGGCAAATCCAAAATGGTAAACAATTTTCTCAAAAAATCATTGTATCAAAACAAAATTCTGGCTGGGAAGGAAGTTTATGGGATACTTTTTTTTTTGGTCTGACGGGAAATATGTATGTCATGCTTACCTAACTCAGCTAACCGTTTTGTTGGATTGGTTCATCACCTCATACAAAAAGTTCAAAAGAAAATTTCATCTAAAAATATGTGGTTTTCATTAAGAATCTTTTATTAACTTTTAATAAATCAATAATTTTTCATTAAAAGTATATTCTCCTGTTCAGAATATGTTAAAAACTTTCGAATTTCTAACTCTTTTTTTATCAATTTATCGGATATTCTGTTACTTTATCGTTAAGGAAGGGGTTTAAAAAAATGGATCATAATTGATAGCGACAATATCCACTTTCTTTTTACTCATATTTTGCATACGCAAATTTATCTGGCGCCCAATCTATAAGAAAATTCCGTAAAAATTAACAGTTAAAAAGTATCCGCTTAGTTGATTTAAAAACCAGCAACTCGATTGCCAATACATTCTGAACAGAAAAATATGCTTTTGATGAGAAATCGTTGCTTTATCGTATTAACGAGATTTTTTTTGAAATGCACTACTTTCTTGACGAAATTTTCACTTCAAATTTTTGTGTAGGGCAATAAACCATCCAGCAAATCGGTTAGCACTACTATTCCACGTACTTGAGTTAGGTAAGAATGACCCGTTTCCCGTCAGATCATATTTTGAACTAGAATAGTGTTATCGGAAAAATCTTTGAGATGGCTAGAAGCTTCACTGATAAGTTTTTAATAGATCGATTTACTGAATGAAAACTTTTTTTAAAAAATAACACTTGTTTCAAATTCAATCGTTTGATAGGGCTCTCCAACTTTTTTCTTTATTGTTATTGGTGACATCTTGCAGAGATGAAGCACTAGAGAAGGCTGAGGCATACAAACGATGGAATTTTAACAAGCAATTAGATAATTATGACTTCATAAGTTGACCTCACACAACCGCGAAACAAATGTCCCTAGGAAACGAAATTAACAGCTGGGATTTAGAAAGAACACAAAATCCAGAAATGACCTAAAGAACTTTGGCGCCAAATTCTACAGTCAACTCCACGTGATAAGCCCAAAGTAGTCTAGAATGGGTAGATAGTTGAAGAAAGAAATTCAAAAATAGAACAAGTAATCTATTTTTAAAGTTTTTCCATAAATTTTGCTTTTTTATTGATAGATTGCTGTTCACGCACTTGTCATGTTTTTCTCTTCTTTTGTGTTTTATTGTTTGTGTCACAAACAAGGATGTAAAACGCTTCGAATTCTGAACGAACGGGCATTAAAACCATGTGACACATGCAATAAATTGAAAATAACGGCTAAAGTTTCTATGTTTATCCATTCCAGTCAATAAAAAGCAGACACAAAGAAAACTTCAATCGCAGAACGAATGACATGACAAGCGTTGCTTGACATGAAGTAATAACACACTTGTGTCTCAGTGGAGTGGGTGGCTATGGAGTTTTCGGAAAGTTTTGGTTTTAAGAGAAAAACAAAAGCTTTAATTTGCAATATTTAAGAGCACATACTTATATTTTTGCAAAAGCTTGCAGTGAACTTTTTCGGTGAAAGTCTCTGAACTGGTGTATGACTTTGCTATTAATTGAAATAGAGCTTATAAGTTTAAAAGTTAATTTGGAGGAAACAAGTGCTTTAAGAGTTGTTGATGATAAAAGCTTTTAATGTTTCCATTTTGACCTAGCTGCTGTACTTGAATCAGTTCAACATTTTTGGGAATTGCTCGTATTGTTAGAAAGCAGAGAATAAAGCAGAGAATCAAATAAGTATGTTCCTAAAATAAGCAATATAATAATTTGTTTTGGTCATTTTTTGAGGCCGAAAAAGCTGTCATTTAAAAAATCTTAAAAACTTGCAAAAAAAAAACATAAATATGTTTTTTATATGCTCGCAACTCTGTCAATTATCGGCAAAGCTGCGCAACTTTTTAATTTTTTTTTAATTTTTGTTTTAAGTGGAAAAAAATTACACAGGCACTCAAAAAAAAAAAAAGTTGTTTGAACTCTTATATGCAGTCTTATGAACTTTTCTGAATCGGACTGCATTCTCAGAATTGTTAATATACCTATAGGATTTCACCCACACTCTTCTTTATCAAAACATGCCTTCGAATTTTTCTACAAGGGCTCTTAGTTTTCGAGCTATGATCTTAGTACAATCATTTGGGAGAATAAAATGATGTTACCTGGAGTGTTTTGTGGGATTTTTGCAAATGAGTTATTTTATAGATTTCGATGTGCTCTTTCAGAATTTCAACTTTGCTACCTTCAACAAACCTAAAATTTAGAAAAAAACCGTTTTTTCAAAATAGCTCCAAAACGGTTCGTCCTGCATTTTGTAGAACGTTCAATTCCTTATAAGGGGCTCTCCGAACTGTTTTTTCGTCCGACTTACCCTTCATGAGATATCGCGACTTGGAAATCATTCAAAATTAAACATTGTATGGAGCACAGTACAAAGTTCAATTTTGAATAATTTTCAAGACGCGATATCTCATGAACGGTAAATGAGACGAAAAAATAGTTCGGAGAGACCTTGGTTTTGAAGTAGGATATCTCCTGAGTTATAAGTCGTACGAAAACAATTAAGCGGTCATTTTTATAGAAAATTTTATAAGCTACAATATTGCGCCACAATATTTTTCTCTATATGTAACCGTGAAAGAGATATTTGTAAAAAACTGAGTTTGGATGTCATTTTTCCAATATGGCGGCGCGAGCGAACACGATCGAGGTAGCAAAGTTGAAATTCTGAAAAAGCACATCGAAATCTATGAAATAACTCATTTGCAAAAATCACGCAAAACTTTCCAGGTAAAACTACCAAATGATTGTACTATCTTTTAAAGAGAAAGTATTTCATTACTCGGAAAATAAAAGTTACTATTCGAAAAATTCGATGCCATTAAAAAAAGAATATCTATACATGTTGTGACGAAGCTTTTGCTACGGCCAAGGTTCGCATCAAATATTTTTATTTTGGAGAAAGGGTTAACAACTATAATTATTTCAGTTTAAATTGAATGTAAACACCGGTTTTCGTTAGTTTACTTTCTTTATTTACAAATTTCTTACGATTTGGGTACCTTATTTATATATTTTCACGGGTTACAATTGGTTCGATCGTCCTGCTTTGCTCCTTTCTCTCTTCGAGGCCCTGTTGCTCATTACGGCTTAGCTCAATACAGACAAATACGCAACGACCAATGTTTAGTGTCATCCCTTTTGCACAAGTGCCGAAACACTAGTGAGATCGAGTCGCCAATATAACAATCCTGACTATCGGCTTATCACTGTTACTGTATCGGCTTGGCTCAATACCGTTCTAACTAAAAACCCTAATTACTATGTTTCCCACCTTCACAGTATCGGCTTGGCTCAATACCGTACTAACTAAATACCCCTAATTACTGGGTTTCCCACTCTCACAGAATGACCATATTTTCTGCCTACACCAGTGTTGCCAGTTTAGGGGATTTCCCCCTAGATTTAGGGGATTTTAAAAGGTCTAGGTGGCAATCTAGGGGATGCATTATTTAGGGGATTGGTTCAGGGGATTTTAAAAAGGTCTAGGGGATATCTAGGGGATAATTGTATGTAAATGTTAAGAAAACCTTTTTAAAATATATAAAATTACATTGTAGATTGAACATGTTAACAAAAATATCTATATTTTTAAAATATATTGAAACATGATTCACTTCATTTTGAAATTTGGAAATTTATTTCTGTTTTTGGTTACCAAAATATAATTGCTCCATATTTAGGGGAAATTTTGTTAAAAGTCCAGAATTTGGGGGAAATTTCGTTATGAAAAATATTAATTTCGTTTTGAAATTTGGAACTTTCATTTTTTTTTTTTTTTTTGGTCGCAAAATATAACATTTTCTATTTAGGGGATATTTCTTCTGAAAACCAAAATTTAGGGGAAATCTCGTGCAATCTGGGGGAAAGTAGGAGAACCTACCTGGCAACACTGGCCTACACTGAGGTTATAATCATCCCAACTCACCTCAGTGTGGTGAACAGCTGTTTCTTGGTGTTGCCGTATTGTACTATGTATAATGAAATAATATAGTTTTCGTCGAAATTATTTTGAAACTTCCTACTTTTCGCCGTAGAATCAACGATAACCTAGTTTCCTTAGAACAATTGAATCATCCTACTTTTCGTCTGAGGCATCGATTTATTAAAGAAAATTCCTTCATCTCTAGTTTTCTCATAAATTTTTTTTCCTAAACATAATGGGTGGTCCTTTTGGGTTGAACTATTGGCGACCACCAAGTTGCTGTGATGAATGTCAAATGTACACAATGCTTCAGTCATATTATTGTTGGTTTTACAACACATAATGCATCTGCGCAATATTCAATTTAAAAATCTCGTTGTCCATTTACAATCTCTGTTTATCTGCCGTCAGTCAGTTTGTCAGCCAGTCAGTCATTCATTCAAATTCAATGTGTTCGTGCATATTCTGTTCACGTCATTCGCTTGTATTTACATACATAGATAGATTCATTGAGTGCAGCGCGCATCTTGCAAGTGTTTCTCAGGCAATTTTCCGTTAGATTAACACTTTGCACGTTCTTCCTCAAATGATTTTGAGAATAAATTAAAATTTTAATTTTTTTTTTCTCTTTGTCTTTAGATTATTTTCTTTAAAAATATTCGCAGTTAATGAATAAGCACTTGCAGCATTAGTTGCATTAATGAATTTTGTTAAGTTCAATAAACATGTGGTTTCTGTTGTTCCATCTCACTGCAATGCGGTGCCCCATGTGGAAATTGTGATTTTGCTGCCATATTATATAATGACTGAAAAATTTTAGAAAATTCAGTTTTTTTTTTTTTTGAAATTACTTTGCTAAGAACAAAAAAAGAACATAAAAAAGTAAATTTTCTATACTTGATTTCATATGAAATAGCTCATATCTAAAAGAAGTTTTACATGAAACATTTCAAATAGTTCCCAATGGGTTGTCCATCTATAGAGAGAATTCACCGAAATGCTATCGTAAGCAAAACAATTTAATAATAAAAGCAACAACACCAGCAACAACAACATATAAATTGCAGCTGCAGTGCTGCAATGCCAGCCGCACATTGACATATGGCTTGTGTTCTTATCGATTTTTTGTTTTGATTGTTGTTGCATCATTTTGTTCAATTCCGGACATTCAATTAACACCTCACAACAAAATTATCGTTGAACAATTACAACAACTACAATAGGATAAATTTTCTATTTATACAGCGTGCAATAAGGGGATTTACGTGCGCAGTAAAATAATTGGATACTAATTTAAATCAAAATTAGGCTAAAGTTGATGAAAGAAACGAATGAACCGATGGCTTTATGAAATTTTTCTAAATCTAATTATACCCTACACCCAGGGTATGTTCACTTTGTCCTTCCATTTGTAACGCAAAGAAAGAGGCGTGGAAGATATAGAAAAGTATATATATTCTTGATCAGCGTCACCTCCTGAGTCGATATAGCCTTGTCCGACTGTCTGTCTGGCTGGCTGTGTGTGGAAATACATTTTTTGGGGAAACTGAGTAAGATAATTCAATGGAATTTGGTACACTGCTTGCGTCATTAAAGTTAATTTGGGGGATTGAAAATGAGCGAAATCGGTCAATGGACACGCCTACCGCCTATACAAAAAATATATTCAAAATGCAACTTTCGGAGTATTTTTTACGACAATGCAACCAAAATACACATAAATACTACGAATTATAAGAGCAAGCTCTGAGCAAAAACAAGGTGCAATCAGACAAGAGAGCGTGGTACCTCCCATATAAGCAAAAGCTTCAAAATGCTATACTGAACGAGTTTTTTGAGATAATCCAGCTAAATTTCACTCAAATACTAAAGACTATAAATGCATGCTCTGAGCAAACCTGGACGAACTCGGACAAGAAGGCGTGGCACCTCCCATAAAAGAAAAATTTTCAAAACACTGCAGTGTAGGGTATTTAATATTTGGCTAGGCCAAAGTTACATCCTTACTAGTTTTTCTTCCATCTGTCTGGCTGGGTGGCTGGCCGGCTGGCTGAAATATATTTTTTGGGAAAACTGAGCAAGATAATTCAATGAAATTTGGTACTCTGCCCTCGTCTTCAAAGTTAGCTCGAGGGATTGAAAATGAGCGAAATCGGTCAACGGACACGCCTACCGCCCATACAAAGAATTTATTCAAAACGCAATATTAAGAGCATTATTTGCGATAACACAAGCAAAATACACATAACTACTAGGAATAGTAAATACAAGCTCTGAGCTAAAACTAAACGAATTCGGACAAGAGAGCTTGGCACCTCCCATATAAGTAAAAGATCCAAAATGCTATACTGAGAGCATTTTTTGAGATAATGCAAACAAATTTCACTCAACCACTTAAATCAGTAAGCAAGCTCTGAGAAAAAATTAAGCGAACTCGGACAAGAGGACGTGGCATCTCTTATAATAGCAAAAGATTCAAAATGATTGACGGGAAGTGTTTTTTGAGATAATCCAACCAAATTTCACTCAATTACTAAGAGCATTAATTGCAAACTTTGAACAAAAAGTAGGCGAATTAGGACTAGTGGGCGTGGCACCTCCAATATAAGTAAAAGATCTAAAATGCTACACAGAGAAAAATACGCATCATAATTTTTACTCCACTCGGCTAGTCGAAAAATTAAAGTAATCAACACTAAATTTCGAATATAATTTACCTTACGTTATATAATTTTAGTAAAAATTTCTATTTTTGGACAGACATTTTCTTTATATACACATTTTTTTGCTTCTACATCACATGCGTAAGCAGCGCAGAGGATATGTATCTGACTGTCATACGGAAGGGCCAGGGTTCGTACCCCAGCGCCAGTCAGTTAATTTTTGTTTTTTTTTTTTTTTTGTTGTTTGAACTATACACGCCAATTTTTTCATATAAAATACTAGGAAACATACATTCTGAATTGACTAAAACAGTAAGGACTTCAATGTGAAGTTGTCACTATTCTTATTTGAAATTCTGATAAAATTTATGAGAAATAAAGTAGCAAGTACTATTTTTTTCTCCGTGTATACTGAGAGCATTTTTTGAGATAATCCAACCAAATTTCACTCAAGCACTAAGAGCATTAATTGCAAACTCTGAACAAAAAGTAGGCGAATTAGGACTAGCAGGCGTGGCATCTCCCATATAAGGGGAAGTTTGAAAATTCTATACTGAAATATTTTTTTAAGAAACCCTAAAGGAATTTTACTCAAACACTCAGAACAATTGAGGAGTGGCCGTACCAAAGGGTCTAAGTACCATTTCGAGGCAAAAGTAGTGTCATTATATGAAACGGGTGACATTTTGTTAGAAGTTAATAAAATTGTTTTCTGTTTTCTCTAAAAGTTTACTTGATTGAATGAAATTCATTTCATTATGTTGAAAAATTAATAACAGTCAAATAACCGACTTTACAGCACATAAAAAGTATGACATTACTTCTGCCTCGAAATGGTACTTAGGCCCTTTGGTACGGCCACTCCTCAATTAATGCAAGCTCTACGCAAATTTAATCCACTGTACATGAAAAAACAAAAATAAAGCACAAGAATGTTAAATCGATGAATCTAACTATATGATCCTTACATTTGAGGTGTATCATGTGTTCAGTAAACTTATGCAGGATATTACGAGGAATATTTTTGTAGACAACTTTAACCCTCTAAGACCCTTACATGTGGGTCATTTTGACCTCCCCACATTTAGGTCAAAACGACCTACATGTGGGGGTTTTAGAGGGTTAAATTGTCTACAAAAATATTCCTCGTAATATCCTGCATAAGTTTACTGAACACATGATACACCTCAAATGTAAGGATCATATAGTTAGATTCATCGATTTAACACAAGAATGTGTTATTTTTGTTTTTTCATGTACAGTGGATTAAAAAACTTCAAAAATCGATTAAAAAAAAATCTGACGTGCTGGAGAAAAACTACGATGCACGGGTATTTTTTTTTTTACCGCCTACTTGAAAAATTTTTTGGATTTTCTCATGTTTTTTACAAAAGGTTTCAAATTATCGACTGTTTATTAAAAAAAACCGAAAAAATAGGCAAAAACGCATTTTAGTAATTTTTTAATGAATTGTATACAACTTTTACATTTTTCCATCGATTTTCTAAAATAGTATCTTATTTGCTTCACAAATATACTCGTATAGACTATGATATAAAAAACAAAATGATTTTTTAAAATTTTTTTTTCTTGTATAAATCGTTGATTTTGACTTTTTTTTAATTTTTCGGAAAAAAAGAATTTTTTTTTTCAGAAATCAATTTATTCCTCCGAAACTAACAAACCAGTCAAAAAGTGATGTGAGTATCATTTATAGGTTATTTAATGACCTTTAATATGACAACAATGTTTGAACGCAAATATTGGTTCTTGAGATATTTGTATTTAAGTGGAACTATTGTATCTTTTTTTTTTGGTCCAAAAACCGATAATGACCGATATCTCGAAAACGACACGAAAGAAAAAAAAAAAAAATAATGCGATTTTCGGTATCAGCAGCCCATTTGTTAACTAGTGTAATATACTTGAAATGCGGTGTAGAATATTTAGTTTTTTGCCGGGCCAAAGATACCACCCTTACTAGTTCATTTTTTATTGATTACTGGCTATTATGCCCGTCACTTTGAGGGGTCCCTTCTTAAAAACAATAAACTTTTTAAATAACGGACACCCTACTTAGCATAAACTGGAGCAATATTTTTTTATTTAATTTGAACCATATTTGGTTAATTTACGTAAAATATAATCCATTCCTTTTGGATTATCTGCTGGCACCATATGTCCAGCACGATTAATCCAAAACATGGAGAATTTTTCAGCATTTTTTTCATAACCTTCTAAGGTATCATCTATGCGTATACCAGTACGGGGTGCTGCTTTATAATCACTCTTGTAGCTCCATTTCATTTTATTAATCCAATTCACTGTTCCAGCTGTAGCGCATATTAGATCAAGTTGTCCAGAGTATACAGCCACTTCAACGTCAGTTTTATCGAAAAGCTCCTCAACTTAAAAAAAAAAAATTAAATTGCATTCTAGCCCAAGAATACATTTTTATTTTCGTACTTACCTATATGTATAACCGGCTTCATGAAATCCTCCTTCAGATGTAATTTTGTAATACCACTATGAGAGGACCACTGCACATTGGATGGTATTGAAAGGTTCTTACTTACAGGCCCCAACATAAGATTGTGTAAAATCTGCACATAATCAAACGAAAATGCTATTCGAATCAAAGAATCTGAAAAGAGTAAATTAAGAGCGAATTTATCTTCAATTAAAATCTTCTTGGCCTAATTACTTACCTAATGAATTAAGCTTCTTTTGTTTTGAATAGTCTATGATTCCTGTCGGATTTGCGATATTGTACACATCAACACCTTTTGATTCGAGTCTAACAATGTTTGAGGTATTGTTCCATTGATTGTATGCCTCAAGCCATTTCTCAGCTTTAACTAGATCCTCGGTTATCTTAGCAGCCGCTAAAATGTTTTCGTACCCACTGACGTCAACAATACCCTTTAAATAATGTGAAAATATTTTAAAAATAAAATTACATACAGGGTGCGTTTTATATTCCAAGTCGATTCCGTGAAAATTATTTTTTTTTTAATAAAAAGTCCAAAAAATTATTTTTAACACACAGAGATTAGATACGATTTTCCACTTTTTAAGTCTACAAGCATGGAGAAATCTTTCAGAGGGGTCAAATGTATGACCCACCCACATTATTTCCCCCCCCAATATTTTTAGCATGCATATTTACACCCTATCTCTAACCCCTAAGGGGGCTCCCATACAAAATTGGCATTTTTAGGAAATCGACCCCCACCGCTCCCTAGAAGGGTCAAATTATGACTGGTCCCAAAAATTCTTTCCTCCCCAACATTTTTTCTCAGAAGTCACTCCTAGAGGAATCAAATATATGACCGACCCCCATTAGCCCCCCTCCAAAGTTTTTCTCAGCATACCTACCCCCTATTTCCAATCCTAAGGGGGCTCCCATACAAAGTTACTGTTAACTGGCCCACGGGTACTCCTAGAAGGGTCAAATGTAAGACCGACCAAAGTTTCACAGCTAACCTACCCCCTATTTTCAACCCTGAAAGGGGCTGCCATACAATTTTTTGTTTTATAAATTTTCCTAGAAGTAATGGGGGTCGGTCATACATTTGACTCTTCTAGGGGAACCCATTGTCCAGTTAGGGCAGTGGGGGAATTTTTAAAAAAAACCGTAACTTTGTATGGGAGCCCCCTTAAGGATTGGAAATAGGGGGTAGGTTAGCTGTGAAACTTTGGAGGGGGGATAATGGGGGTCGGTCATATATTTGAATCTTCTAGGAGAGTCTCCTGGGCAGTTATAGGCCTATTTGACGATTTCCTTTCCATATTTTTTATGTCTATGACGTCAATTTTGTATGGGAGCTCCCTAAAGAGCTAAAGATAGAGGGTAACTACAGTGGGAAAAAATGTTGCGAAGGAAAAAATATTAGGGGCTGGTCATACATTTTAGCCTTCTAGGGGCACCATGGGAGTGGTGGGGGTCGATTTCCTAAAAATGTCAATTTTGTATGGAAGCCCCCTTAGGGGTTAGAGATAAGAGGTAGGTATGCTTGGTAAAAATGTTGGGGGAGAAAAAATAATGTGGGTCGGTCATACATTTGAACCCTCTAGAGGTGGCCCCTCTTGACCTCGATGCGCCAACCTTTACCCTGACTCCACCCCTAAAATTTTTTTTGCAAACTCATTTTTTTTTCCAACCACACAAAATTGAGGGGTGTCAAGTATCAAAATCCAAAATTCGTGCACTAAAACACCTCTAATGTACACGGAGAGAACTTTGACTGTTATCTGTGCCGCACAATGTAATCATTCAATAAAATAAAAATTATTGAATTGAATTTCATTCAAAAGTTTTTAAAAACTATCAACCTGGATTACAAAACCCGTACACTTTGCAGACCGCAAAAAAAAAAAAAAAACAATAAACATTTCCTTACCGTATATAACAATAATGGTGCCCATGCTAGCACTGAGTCGATTGGTGACGTCCATGGATCACCTAAGGCGACTGACTTTAAATTGCTCTTCAACTCTTCCCTTTGTACTGCATAATACAATTCTAGTGCAAATTCTGGTGCCATTTTACCACCATAACTTTCGCAGAAAATGTGCAATGGTACCTTTTCAAATTCCGGATGATTTTTATAGAAACCTTTCATGAAAGATACCAAGTCCCAGGCAATTTGTGTGTTATTGGTTGTATAGTATACGCTGTTGTCAACATAACTGAATCCACTACCCACAGGACTATCAATGAAGAGTACATTCATATCTTTTACCCATGTATGATTACGATAGTTTCCATTAATGTCGATTGGGCCTAATTCTTCAAAATTACCATAGCCAGTAGATGAAGCACCAGGACCACCTTGTAGCCAAATTGCTAATGGACGTTCGATATATTTCGGTGTTGCAGTTGTAAAGTACAACCAATAGAACATATGAGCACCTTCTCGTACATCAACATATCCCCAGTCTTGTTCACCAGGTCCATAGCCTTGTTTGGCTGAAATATGTAGAATAACTCTTTAGTTCTAAATTCTTAATGTGGTATTTCTTCACAAAATCAAAATCTAGGAATGTATTGGGTGTACCACTTTGACGGTGGATGTCCGTACTAACAAATATCGTGAAAGCTCGAACTTTATATATATGTCATTTTGAAGGTACATTTGACAGCTGTCAAAATCAGTCAACAAAACAATTTTATCTTGTGTGCATCATTATTATTTTTCACGATGAATAACTTCGAAAATTGGAGAAAAAGACAGCATTTGCGGGAGGTTCTGTTGGGTCAATTTTTTGCAAAGAAAACTGCTGCGGAAAGTCATAGTTTGCTTGTAGAAGTTTATGGGGACTATGCTCCAGCTGAAGCAAGCTGTCGTGAGTAGTTTCGACGGTTTAAAAGTGGTGATTTTGATGTCGAAGACAAAGAACGTCCTGGTCAGGACCAGCTAGGTGTGATCCATTATGAGCTGTTGCCAGGTGGCCAAACCATTAATGCTCAACTCTGTCGTCAACAATTGATCCGATTGAAGCAGAAAATCCAGGCAGAGCGCCAACGTATGCGACCAGACATGAGTCAATCATTTTCCACCACGATAACGCTCGGCCACATATTGCTGTCCCAGTCAAAAATTACCTGGAAAACAACGGATGGGAAATCTATACAAATTTTGCCTCACCCGCCTTATAGTCCAGACCTTGCACCATCAGACTATCATTTATTCCGATCAATGCAGAATACCCTATCAGGAATACGGTTCACTTAAGTTCAAGATATCGAAAATTGGCTCGATTCATTTTTGGCCGTCAAGCCGGCGCAATTTTTTGGGATGGAATTCATAAATTGCCTGAAAGATGGGGAAATGTTGTAGCTTCCAATGGACAATACTTTGAATAAAATATATTGTAACATTTTTCCACAATAAAGCATCAAATTTCGCTAAAAAATTCCGGTTTTTAAGTTGTTCACCCAATAGTTTTTAGCATAAAGTCACTTTTCATCCCAATATATTTTGTAACATACGTTTAATTTGAAAAATGGCATATAAATCGTTTGGCTTCAACTTTTTGATTTTGAAAATCCAGGACTGACTTCACACACACACTATACGGGCCCATACATACCTTTAACGGCGATTAAAATTACTTGAAATGTAATTAGAACAAATGTTAGCACACTTGACATTTTAAACAAAACTTCTAAACTATAGCCCAACCTGTAGATTTATAAAGATTGAGTGCGTCCTACACCTTTTTATTTCAGAACAAGCTGTTGCTTTGTACAGATAATTTTTTAATTAAAATTTTTTAGTTAATTTCAAAAGGTGTACTTTAAAATTATCAGATAAGGGAAGATGGGGTAGATTCGTACAGTTTCTACTTTATGGCAAAAAATAAAGCAAGCTACCAGCTTTTTCAAAATAACTAGTATGCAGTAAAATAAGTACAATATTAAGCTTTTAATGTAGTGTAAGCTTAAGACGGTCCGATTTATCATTTAAGAGCAATGACAGATTTTCTGAAGATACTCAAAATGTACGAATATGCCCCATATGCGGGGTACTTTCGTACATAACGTGGGGTATACGTGCAACGGTGGATGCAGCAATAAAGGCGATGAAATCGTATGTGGATCGAATGAAAGAGTATCCTCATGAAAGTATAGAACATCTTTCGCATGCAGATCTGCCATAGAACTTGACTGGTAAGTCCCAACAGATGCAAAATCTTCGTCGCTGCACAAAAGTTTGTTAAATGTCCATATTCTTGTTATTTCAAATGCACTTGTAATATTTTTACCATGACACGATTGAAAACTTTATCCAGACTTGAAATATTGTACATAGTAGGAAATTTTCCATGGTAATTGATATTGCTGAATGCAGCTCTCAGTTTTCAATTAAAAGGCCCAATCAAGCCTCTATTGGTTGGAGACGGTGTGAAAAGTGTGAAAGGAGTAAGGAATAAACTATCCCGTTGCCCCAAGCAAAATTAACTGCATCTATTGAGAAATGACTTTCATAGCTGTCGACTAGCGGTATATTAAGGTTATCTTTGGAGTATTGCGTTTGCTTTTAGACATGTTTCAGTAATTCCATGAATTAATTGGTAATTATACATCGGCTCTTAATTTTGTTATACTAAATAAATTGAAATTACGCTTCATAGGGGTAAATTTGTGTGTACGAATGTACCCCGTAACTATAAGCACGAATGTGCCCCAAACTGATCAATATAGATTGTTGTTATTTCTATTAAAACTACTGGCAAAATCGCAAAATTAGAAAACACACAGCAAAATAGCATATCTGTTTTTAAACTAGCAGAAGTATTTTAAAATTTTAGCATAAAGTTATTACCAGTAAACGAAGTTAAAGTCAGATAAAAAAATTACTTTTGCACTGGAAAAACACACAAAGTGTTTTTTCGGACAAGTCAACAATCGTACCACCGCCACATTTCACAAGCTAAATGGCTGCAAAAGCACCAATATTGCATGTGAAGAAGCGGACATGCTAACTTCTATAGTTTTCGAAATAAAGCCACTGTACGAAGGTACCCCGTGTACGAATCTACCCCGTCTTCCCCTAATGGTAGAAATAAATCAAATAAACACTCATAAAATAAATTGGAAGTTTTATTTTGAAACACAAGACACATTACAGATATTTGTTTTTTCCGAAACTTGGTAAGCTATTAATTGAATTGTTCAGTTTAATGGGTTAAGGAATTATCTATATCAGGTCCAAAGCTTTGGAAATGCCCATGTACTTATGAAGCAAAACACGCCAAATGTTTCAGCTGAAAATTTTTTTGTGAGCGCTTTAGCTTAAATTTGGTAATATGGTAGTTTCGGTGTGCAAGATTAATAATGCGAGAGAATTTGGTACTAGTACCATATCTTTCAAAAAAAAAAATACTTAATACCCTTAATAAACAAAAACAATTTGTAAACAAAAAATTCTCACTAAACATAAAACTCAATGCGCAAACTTCAATACAAAAATGTAAAAATTAAAAAAATAAAAATCCAAAATTCACGCAAATTGCATGCCTTGCAAGCAAAAATATTTATTTGCGCTAAAAATCAATCGATACGAATAAATAACAGGGGCGTGCATGCGTATGCATTACGCTGTGCAAAATGACGGAAATGCATTGACAGCTCCATTAAGATATGGGCAATAAAAACCAGTGCCGCTAGTGCTCTTGTATATTTTTGTTTTACTTATAAATTTTCTGTATTGTTAATGCTTTCACAGAATTTTTAGCACTTTCCATTTAATGCCTTCGCATTTACATTACACGTGTAAATCACCATTTCTTACAGTGTAAATTGTTTACTTTGCACTGCGTTGCTTCCGGCTATAAATGAATTCATAACTCACGATTTCAAGTTGTTGTGTAGCTGAGTTTGTTTTTTTTTTTGTATTTTCTCACAAAAAGTTGTAAATTTTACAAATATTTCACATTTAAGTGGACGATTATTGTTGTTTTTGTTTTGCTTTTTTGCATTACTTATGTTTTACTTGCATTTGTCATGTAATGATAGCAGACTTGACATATGTTGCCAATTTACTGTCAAATTTAAATATTTTTGTGTTATATTTTGTGTGCAGTAAAAAAAAAAAAAAAAAAAAAAACCGTGTGATGAGTCATTCCAAATGGAATAAAATTCTGTAAAATTTAAAAAAAAAAAAAAATCGAGAAACAATCACTCCGAAGCTTTCTAAAAACGTCAATAAAAAAGAACTCAAAAATTGATTCCGAATAAAATAAAAAAAATTCTTAAAAAAAAATAAAACATTATGGTTTTAAATCAACCTCTAACTCTTCTATTTTAGGAGTTATGGCAGTTTAGAAAATTTAGATGCCATCTTTTACCAACCTAACTTTTCTATGTAGTTTGCGAGATATAGCATTTTGAAACTTGTCAACTTTGATCCCTCTAATTCTTCTATTTTAGAAGTTATGACTGTTTAAAGTTTGTTTTCTCATTTCTTCGTTCATAGCCATCATGCCCCATATCTGAGTATACAAAATTTATCACAAGATTGTAAGCTATATAGATGCCAATTTTCACCACTCTAGTTTTTGTACACATTAAAAATTTTTGTTTAATTTTAAAACCAAAAAGTATTAATAAAGAACAATATCAAAAAAAGTATTAACTTCAAACTATTTTGGAATAAATTTCATACTTTTTTCGAATAAATTTCATCCTTTTTTGGAATAAATTTCAAAAGTTTTTTGAAAAAACTGGAATTTAATAACAAAAAAGTCTAAAATCAATACGAAAGAGAATCAAAAGTGAGAAAAGTAAACATTAATTTTTCGAAACTTGCCAACTTTGACCCCTCTAACTCTTCTATTTTAAGAGTTATAACAGTTTAAAGTTTGTCATCTCATATCTCTGTTCATAGTGGTCATGCCACATATCTGTATATACCATATCTGAATGTACAAAATTTTTTGCAAGATCGTAAGCTAGTCAGATACCAACTTTCACCACTCTAACTTTTCTAGTTTGCGAGATAAAGCATTTCGAAACTTGTCAACTTTGACCCCTCTAACACTTTTTTTTGGAGCTCTGACATTTCAAAGATTGTCATCTCTTTTCTTCGTTTGCGAGACAAAGCGTTCTTCGACTTGTCGACTTTAACCCCTACGAGAAGCAATTAAATTTTTATTATCACAGTCATAATGTTTATTACAGCAGTTTCGACAGATGATGGGTTTCCACACACACTTTTCGATGATGAAATTTTCTGTTATTTTTTTATGTTTAACATTAAATTGATTTTATAGCTGAATACTTAGCTAAAAGTATTCGCGCAATTACCGCTACAAACTTCATTTGCGCGTGTCGACAAATTTGGATTGATTATTCCGTGTGAGGTATTTTATTTTGTTTGTTTTGCTTTTTAGTGAATTAAATTGCTAAAATATTATAATGCTTGACGTATTGGCTTTTCTAATGGCCACATTATATACTTTTTAGTAAAATTTTTACTTTCATATTTGCACATGCGTTTGTTGGTTTGTTTGAGTTCTAATTGTTTATTTGTATTTATGTTTAGCTTTCCCAGCTGTTTAGCCTGTGCAATTTTGTTCCATTCTAGTGCCAACATATCGTTGTAATGATTTATTTTTGTCATTAGAAATATTTCAGATAGAGAGATTATCATAACTTGTTGAATTGTGTTATTAAAATTTATTATGGTTTGTATGCTTATCGTTTATGGAAGTAATAATAAAATGAGCTTTGCTTTGTTATTTCTAATAAAATTTATTTGCACTTTGTATAAAAAGGGAAAAACCACAACATTTAAGTGAAATACATGAACATTAGTCACTTAATGTGGACTGATTATTGTATTTTTTCTTCTTTTTGTTTCTCTTATCTCAACTGGGACTTGTGGCATCAACTAGGCCAATGGTTTTTCACTCCAAACTAAATCTTTTTCAAATTATGTTGATCTTTTTCAAAACCAAAATAACGCTTCAAGAATTTAAATTCACTGTTTTGCAAAAATTTACCTTTTTACAGATCATATTAAATCCAGTTGATTTCTGAAAAATACTTGGCAAGACTTAATCTCACATTAATCTGTTGGATAATACAAATGAAATAGTGCGGCTTAAAAGACATCATATCCTAGATTTATCTTTCAGAAATGTTTAATATGTATGTATTTGAATGATTTATTATAAAAACTAGATTATTAACTTTGTATTGCACAACTGAAGTGCAAGCTTATTACTATTTTTGATTGTTAATAGACTCAGCAAATTTGCTTATTATCGCTGTCGATAGATTGTAAATAAAATGATGAAAAAAAAAAAAAAAAAAAAATTAAATAAATAAATATTAGTCCTTTTCCACATCAAATTAAACTGTTCACAACTCAAATTAAACTTTGCATAAAATATCTCTGCACTAACGGCAGCTAAAAAATAAATTTGGAAAAGGTTTGATTTGTTTTGGAAAAGGTTTAAATTGGAGTGCATCTTGTATCTAATACAATTGTGCACAATCTGTTTCAAATCAAGCCAGTTGTGCTTTGCCAACTATTTTATCTAAGTCTCACGTATACTAAATCAAAGAGTTTCACTCAATTGAATTTTCTTATAACAATACAAGCTTTGCTTGTTAATGTACTTCTTTTGTCAGGAGAATTGTCAGCAAAGTGGAGAAAATGAGCGTTGTCCACAGACACCTTGGAATATCCGTATAAAGCAACGAAGAATGATCTTGTAATGAAAGTGGGAAGAACTTTTACAAAATCTGAAAAATCAAAAGGACACGGATATTAAATTGTAATGCAAAAGCTTTAAGAAAACAGTCCCACACTTGAGTTGGATGTCAATACGGTGGCAAAACGATCGTAAAAACTCATATTCAACCATACGAAGAAGATGGGGGTTAGTCTCTCTCCTCTAGTGATGAATTTATGAAGCAGCTTACAACCTTAAAAATAACAAGCTTTCCACTATTTTAAGGCAGCTACTATTTATCGATGAAATTTTGTAGGTAGGAGGAGAACGTAAATACCAAATACTGGTGCAAAAAAGGCCATGAACAAACTAGTGTCAAGCATTTTTCAAAGGTTGAAAATTTGAATCTATCTGGCTTGTTCTGTTATCAGTGTGGTTTCAGTTACTTTTCATTGAAGAGGCTTTTTGATGAAATTGATGAGTCACACGAGAAAAAGTATTAGAATATTTTTTGCGGATAATTCGAGGCTCTATTTGCATTTACGAAAAAGTAACAGTTTAGGAAATATTTTAAAAAAACTGCAAAAAGTCAATTTTCATCAAAAGCCTTCTAAATGAAAAGTAATTGAAAGCAAACGGATTACGGAACAGGGCTGTATAGGTATCTATATAAAAATAATGAGTGTGTATCTGAAGTATTATAACTCAGAAACTATTCCGGTAATTAAGCTGGAAACAGTGAATATAACTCAGATTTTTATGCTATTCACAAAGGCTTCCGAAGGTTGCCCAAAGACTTTATAGTCAAATCAAAGAATATCTATTTGTACTAGAGGAGAAACGTCAATGGTCGACTAACAACAAGCTTTAAACGAATGCTTCCTGGGATACCCAAAGGTTTCCGAAGGGCTCCCGAAGGATTCATAGTCGAAATGAAGAATATCTGGGCATATTAGAGAAGAAACATCTGTGGTGGAGTATCAACAAGCTTTAATTTAATATTCTCTGGGACACCTGAAGATATTTTGACAAACGATATTACAATTTCAATCACTGAGATGTTCAAAAAATACAAGGAAACATATGCCACCGAAGCATTCGGGGAGAGCCAGAACATTATATCTCTCAAGTTGTAAAAGCTATTTTAATGAAACTTGGTAGGTGGGCGCCAAAGGTGAACACCAAGTAATGGGCTTAATCAAATGAGTGCCGCGCCAACTTTTTAACGATTTTAAATTCTATTACCTAATACCTAATATCTCTCAAGTTATACAAGCTATATCGATGAAATTTGGACGGCAGGTCCTGAACATAAACACGATACACTGAGTGAGCATAATCAGATAAATGCCACGGATGTTTCACTTCCCTCAATTCTCATCACTTCAAAAAGCAAAAGTCGTTCGCATAATCTATATAACTTTCATCTAAGATCGCTGCCCAAAAGTGAGTGTTACCTGATTTTCATCAATGCGCCATAAAAGAACATCGATACAAATATGCAAACGAAATCGGTTCAGTCCCTGCTTCAATGCCGAAATCTCATCATATTGGCTTGATTCTTTTTTTTGTTGTAAAGCTTGTGGGGATGGATTGGTCACACTCTCCGGAAACCACACAGTGAAGTTTGTCGCCAGGCCCTTGAGTGGAATCCACAAGGCAGTAGAGGACGTGGTAGACCCAAAACCAACTGGAAAAGGTCGTTGGAAAAGGAAATCCAAGAATCGGGAAAATCGTGGCAAGAGATCAAAGTCATCGCAAGGGATCGTGACAAATGGAGAGATTTCATATTGGCCCTATGCTCCTCCTAGGAGTTAAAGGAGAATACATACATACATACAAAGCTTGTGAGGAGGCGCAGTGCAAAAGATTATATTTTTTTTTAAGTGGGCGGTGACACGCCTCTAAATGGAAAAAACGCTCTCACGGCTAAGCCACTGCATTGATTTTATCAAATTTGTTAGGAAGATAGTGTTAACACTAGAGGCAATAGTATGAACTTTATGTTTTTAAGTTGGCTTTGCCACGCCACTAAAAAAATAAAATGTACAGACATAGTAACTGATGAGAATTCGTTTGCTTAACAGTCAACAGTTGGGTTTTCTTTTAAAAGTCAAATCGAAATGATCGAATTTCGACCACAAGCCAAACTCTAGTCGTCAGAAAATTTTAAATATCTAGTATGATTCCTAGAAATTTTAAACAGTTTTAGAAATGTTTGTATTTCCTTGTGAATGGTCTCGTTAGATGCTTCATAATTTTGTAGGCGACGCCACTTAAGTATTTCCTTACTTGTCACTCATATTAACGCTATTTTTTATTAAATGTGACGCCGTATTAAAATACCAGACTAATTACTATAATAAGAAAATTATAAACAGTACAATTTACCACAAATGGTCAGTGCAACCTTGACGTTTTTTTTCACAAAAAACAACTGTTGCTGACTTTGCTTTAAATTTTTTTTTGCTTTTTTTTGTAGAATTTTCACTGTTTTGCATTTTACTGCTAATTACTTGTATTATTCTGCTTTTTAAAAGAAAACAAAAAAAAAAAAAAAAAAATAAATAAATAAAATAAATTAAAAATATTTTTTCTCACTCAACAAATATTATTGAATTTCAATTTCAACGTACGAGCAAAACATCTGATGTAGGGTGTTTTGTTTTCACCACAAATGCAAACAATTTGCAGCGCAACAACCTGAAAACCGCATGTTTAGGGGTTTGTTTTTTATTTTTTTTAGTTTCTTAAGTTTTTTTATTGTTATTCATTAAGTCAGTATACAATGTTTCTTTGATAAAAGTCACCAGAAACAGCCAAAATATCGTTTATCATTAAATAAAATGCTTAAAATGAGAATTTTAAATTTGCACGAAGCTGATCTATGGGTCAAACTCGTTGTTTTCTTAATTTCTATTGTTTTATTGTTTTTTCGTTTCTTTTGAATCTATTTATTTTTTGCCAGTATTGTAATTTTATTTATTTTCTTAATTTATTTCAAATGCTAAGTTTTTGTTACGAAAGTATCACCCAGTTACGGCGCCGAGGGTGGGCTTTAATTTTTTTATGGCACATTTAATTAGCATTCGTTCAACAAAGGGAAATGATGACGTACAAAAGAGACCACGTGCAGTAGTGTGCTTTAGAGAGTAGTTTGCGCCTATCGCTGAGAGCTTCTTTAAAAACTTAGGTAGGAAATGAAGAAAAGTAGTGCCAGATCATTTTAAAGAAATTTCAACAAAATGCGAAATTTGGTGCTCACTACGAATGTGAAACTTATATACAAACATATTGGATAAGTCGAAAATGTAGCTTAAAAGTCAAATATACTGAACTTTATCAAAAAAGTTTCAGATATTAAGTAAAAGTCAAAAATACATAAATATTCGATAGATGGTATGGTATCAAAAGTATGAAAATACACATATATTGTATGTAAGTCTAAATATATTCAAAAAGTATAAGAAAAAGACGACAAGTTAATAAAAGTCAGAAAATAAATAATGGATATTACCGAGCAGTAACGAAAAGTTTGATTAAAAGCTAAAAATTATCGAAATGTATGGAAATCATAAGAGGAGATGATAAATCATGAAGATTATGGAAAAAAGCGAAAAAATCGTTAAATATGGGAAAGTATAACAAAATATAAGAAACGTCTATGAAAGTTAATGTGTTGTAATGTAATAAGTTAGAAACACTGCACAAAATGTCATTAAAAGCATTCTATTAATTCCCGTACTTTTGGTATAAAAATTTTAAATAATATAAAGAATTTCAATGGAAATTCGCCAGGTACCGAAAAGAATCGAAACTGGTAAAAATGATTAAGAGCTAAACAGGACTGAACAAGGTTGGCTTTTCTAAGAACGTACTTAGTCTGTATAAGTTTAAAGAAGTCTAAAAGGCTTTACATAAGGTAGAACGTGGTCTGTGCAAGACGAAATAAGTCTGAAAGGCAATAAAATGAAGAAACAGTAACAATTTGATGTAAATATTTGATTGTCAAAGAAAACAATGTTAAATGAGTAATTTTTCTAATTGTTTTCCATTACAGTATTTTCAATTATATATCAATTCTGAAAGTGTGGAATCTTCTACTTACGAATTTGAGCTTGTTTTTTTCTATCACTTATGGCTTCTTAGTTTTCCTGTTTGAAAGTGCAAAAATCGCTGTTTCAAGGAATTTTCGCGGTCGAATAATAGACGAATTTGTCGAAAATGAATAACATTTTATCCGAAAATGCACCTATGCTAAAATGCAGCGCTTTCTGCGATTTGAAGCCAGGATAACTCAGCCTTCGTTCAGACCTATTGAATTGTAAAGTAACTGTATGGCCCGTATACAGCCCACACACAATAATATTCAATCGTAGAAGTACAATGTACTGCCGATGTAATAAAATTTGGCCCTTGTCCATCTTTCGTACAGCCGTATTTTAAAAATTGTTTATTTTACTCTGGGGTAAGAGCTGAGAATACTTGAAAATTTAAAAGTAAATATCATAATTTTGGACATTTGGAAAGTGCAAAAACTTTGACTTCTATTTACTGAACTGTTATACTGATGGAACTAATATGACTGAAGAATCCGATTTTGCTATCTTTGACAAATCAACTTACGTGATCTTATAAGTCCACCTTAGACCATTTGCCTGTTTATACCCAGCTGGGATTTTGGCTTCTTACGAATGAGTAAACGCTAAGCAAAACCCAAACATTTGTATCAAAAAGCCTTCATATTCTCCGAAGGTGGCTATAAAAGGTATATATTCATTTGGAGACTATCAAGCGAGGAATGATTTTTCAAAAGGGCGTATTTCCAGTTCCACCCACGACTAAAATGTATCCTCTAGTTCAAAATTTATCATAAAAGACATTTTTCCAAAAGAAACTCATGATTCAAAATCGCAGCTTTGTACAAAACGACACATTTCCATCTAATTATCTCTGTTAGATATTTCCAAAGTTTGATGCAAAAAGACGTATTTCGTATAGTCGCCAAGGAAACCTTTCAATCTTTTTATGCTCCCCAGGCTATATAGTTGCTTAGATATCATGCCTATAGAAAGCAGCTTAAATGGTCAAATGGTGAAATAAGGCACATTTCCAAATATTTTTATTTTTTTTCAGTTAGTAGAAATATGTTAAGATAAAAGTTTTAAGTGGATTAGAATCGTTGGTTAACTCACTATAATTCTGGAGACATTAAAAGAAAGTTACTGTGAACTGCCCCTAAAAGTTTTTTCTCATTACTGAAAATTTGTTCAATATGAAAATACTACCTTTTGAAAAATCACTCAAGTCTATGCTGCTTTTGGAGACAGTTATATGGATATTAGGGCTTTCAGTCCCGGGATCCCGGGATCCCGGGATTCGAGCCTTTTTGCAGTCCCGAAATCCCGGGATTAGTGCTACCAATCCCGGGATTTCTTTTGTAAGTTTTTTAGGTTAGAAAAATTGTTAGAATGTTCTAAAAATCACCAATTGAACATAATAAAGAGCTGAAGTTAATCTTAGATTGCAAAACGAGATGGAGTAGTCTTTTAGATATGCTGCAGCGCTTTATTATGCTTGAGAGTAGCATAAAAATAGCTTGTATTGACTTAAAGGTTTCTTCGATCCACTGTAGCGAATTTAAAATTATTAAACAATTAGCTCGTACTCTTCAACCAATCAAAATCATTATTGATATTATAAAGAAAGATAAATCTGCTTTGAGTAATATAATTTTTGCTAAAAGGCACTTCAGACTAGTTCTCTTATGTTTTTCTGTATGAGTTTTTCTCTGACTGTCAATTTTTTATTGTTTTAAATTTATATTGTTGAAATTGTTTTAATTTTTTATTTTTCAAACAACATTTAAAAATTTGAAAACTCCTATGACTTCTATTTTCAAATAGACTCAAATCTAATGCCAAAATAACTCATATGAGTTTTCTTCTGATAAATCATTTGTGTAATAAATGTACATTCCCACTATCAGAGTTGCCATATTTGACAACTCATACGAGTTTCTGTATGACTTCTCAGATAGTCTGAAGCGGCTTTAAGCTCGTGGAAAGGATTTTATTTGCACTTTCGTGAAATGCTCTGCCCTCCGTACAAAAGAATGTATCGCAACGCACACCGGGAAATGCTAGTCGCTCATAAAATTTACTAAATGTGTCGTTTATTTGAATAGTAGTGCAATTCCATATAATTTGTTAAATTGATTTTGTTAAAAATTAATAAAATTAGTTTTTAACACAAAATTATGTTAAAATATTCTAAGGTAAAATTATTGCATGTATAGTTTTTTTCAAAATCGCAGCCAATTCTAAATAACCACTGTTTGAACTATTCTTTTTGCATTTCCCAATAATTGAAAAAATGGAGATAGAACTATAGCGCTCTAAGGTATCGATACGTATTTAACTAAGCATATAATGCAGCAATGTACCTTTATGCTTGTTTTCGAAGCAAATAAATATTTATGAATTTTTGTTTTTTAAAAAAGGCGTGAATTGCTTAATAAAATGTACCTGCTTTAAGAAATTGTTCTTTTTAAATAAAATATCTTTGTAGGGGTGTAGTAGGGGTATATAAGACAAAATATTAGGAATTTTTAATACTAAATTCCGTTCTATTTACGAAGAAAACAAAATTCATACAAATCCCGAAAAATCCCGGGATCGCAAAAAGTCCAAAAATTGGAATCCCTGATGGATATACGACTAGAAATTAATAATTTAGTCATCTTTCTTGATTAAAGAATAAATTCCGATTAAATTAAATCTTGAAAAATCTTAGAGCTCTGCTAAAAGTATCATCTGGTCACTGCAATTTGTTAAATAACTTAAATCTGAGAATCTCTCCGAAAATTTAACCTGCTGGCTATATTCCGAAGATACTAAAGCCACAGAAAGACTGGCACTCCGTTATACCAAAATAAATTGAATCGTTCATAAGATTTTATCTTCTACTAATTTGGCAGAGCTTTATGCAGAAAGTTGATTAAGGTTTCCTTCTCAAGGATTTTTTTCAGGTTAACCGGCTATTTAGCTTTGTTTGTTAGAGCATTGCCTTATACTTAATTATGGAATCGTGTATTCAGTCCCCTGCAAACAAGGGGTTTTTTGTTTTTCGCTTAAGAAACAACTGTTAAGTTTCGGTCATCAGACTCTAGTCCATATAAATAAAAGATAAAAGAAAATTTACAATCTTTATTTACGTTTGGTGCCTTATTTGGATTAAATTTGTAATATATAAATAATTTGCATACATACCAAAAAATATCTTAAAAATCTAACCCATTAAAGAAATTTTTAGCTTCTATCCTGAAAAAGAATTAAAGCGATAAGTTGAAAGTGTCTGTTAAGAATTGCAAAGAAAGAAAACTAGTTAAACTTTTCTCCCACAAGCATCATGCATTAAATTCCTACAAGCCCTTTTGGGTCTCCCTACGAAAACCGCAATTATTTTAAAGAGCGCGCGTCGTTTTGTTGGCAACAAAGGCAGCATGAGCAACGATGCCAGCCAGATGCGCATACTACTCAGCAACAAAAGCAAAAGCGCGGCGTGCGATTAGTCTGTACTCGCGAGTTGACGTGTTCAGGTGGAGTGTAGTGGAAGTTTATAACGAAAATTTTTCTTTTTTAAAAAAACCTTTTGGAATTTAGTTTTTTGTGAATTTTTTCTTTTTTAACGAATCAAACGTACGTGACGAATGTTTGAGCGGTAAAAGAAAGAAATAAAAAAAAAATAAAGAAAAAAAGGAAAAAAAAAAGTGTTGAAAAAAGCAGTTAAAAAAATTCCAGTAAAAATTGCAGAACAAGAGAAAAAGTCACAGTGGTAAATGTTGAAACCGAACTCCACAATAAGCGCGAAGTTAAAGCCGTGTATTGTCTATACGTGTGTTTGAATGTGTACACAAGTATTTGCAAAAAAAAAAGTTATAAAAGTTTTGCTAAAACCAGAGACGATTTCTTTGGCAAATTCCGCATTTGCAAATCGTAAAAGTCAGTGTAGCGAAACAAAAATCCACTAAAAGAAGTTGCAAAAAAATTAACAAGTGAGTTATTTCAACTTGAAGTTACTTAACGCATCAAGGCAATCAGTTAATTAAAGAAATGTTTATTTAAAATAAAAACAAATAAATCATTTTAACATATTAATTTGTTTCCTAGTGAATTTACATACAAACATATGCCATCATCATGATGACAACAACGATGCATTGCGTTCCAATAAAAAACAGCTGACAGACAAGCAGTCTGACTGATTGACTGACTGTTTGACTGGTTTTTTGTTTTTGACCATTTGACTGACATTGAAAACAAAGGCAACAAGTGATAAAAAATTGAAAAAAAAAAAAAAAAAAATTAATTGTTATCTCTTAACTTAAATAGAAAAAGCGATATATTATAATTTGGCTTATTCCCAAGGGAAAAGCAAATTGATGAATTTTAAAAATAGTTTTTCGAAAAAAATATTTGCAAATTTATATTTTTGTGTGTGATTTGTTCTTTCGTTTTTTATAAATAACATTAATTTTATTTTAAAATTATTGCGCGTCACCATAATTGTTGAAGAAAGAAAGCGAGCGAAAAGCCAACATTCAACTTTTAATCCGGCGGCAAAAAGGTGAGCATTCTTACTCGTAAGCATTTATCCCCCAATATATCTTCTCTTAATCTAATCACGTTTGGCACCACTCACGCTATCGTTATTTATGGTGGCTTTGTATTTTATGTGAACTTGTGTTAGTTCTCTTTTTCTATGTTTTTTTGCTATGCTCCGATGAGAATTTCTCTTAAGCTACTATGGGCATATCTATGCAACAGTGTTCAGGTTTTTTCTATATTCGAATTGCTCAGACTAATCGTATTTTTGGTGAGACGGCGATTTATTTTAAATTGTTCGAACTCTTTAAATTATTTATTTTCATTCTTATCATCTAATTCAATTTCGAATCGAACTAAATTGAATCGAAATTTTGCTATCATATATTTTGATATCCAGAATCAAAATCAAAAATTTTTGCAATTAGATGATTATTCGATTTTGATTGCATAAATTTTCGATTGCGCTTCTGATATCGGAATATATTATAGCAAAATCTCGATTTGATTTAGTTCGAATCGACATGAAAGTACAAGATTAGGGTATTTATTCAAAAAATATTCGATTGAATTGAATTATTTAAATTTTATAAACTTGTCGAAAAATTCTAAATATTCGCAATATAAGGCTGATTGAAAAGAAGTTCAAAAAAGTCAGCTAAGTTTAACCAATTTTTATCCATATATCAAAATAACTTTATAGAGTCAAATATTTCCACTGTTCACGGCGAGCCTTAACCAAAAAAAAGTTTTATTGCAACTACGCAAAATTCGGCGTATGCAGGATTATTCTACTGAAAAACACTAATTAATGACTGTAAATAAAAGTTTTGTTCCTGATCGTCTGAAGAAGATATTTCATTTTTACTAATATTTTTTCTGAGTGCATTTATTTTCATATTGTTTTAAGTTTGAAGAAAAAGATAAAAAACTGAGTATGCAGAAAATTTTCTGCATGTCTTTTAATTTAAAAACTGCATACCAAAAAATCATAGCTAATTCTATTCAGGAGATATTGAATTTTAAACTATTGTAATGGCACCAATTTAATTTATTTGTGTCATCAAACGAATAATCATACAACTGTCGCATTCTAGTTGTGCGCTCACCTTTAGAACACACAAAAGCATTAGTTGTATGCTTTTTCGTATCCACTCCCACCTATCAGTGATCGTGGTTAATATGAGTGCACACTAAACATACCTTTTGTTTGCCATGTTTTTTTGGGTAGCGTGGTTTTGCGGACAAAGAAAGAGGAGGAAGAAAAAGAAAAATCTGGGGAACACACGATTTTTTTTGAGACCGAGCGGATGTAAATCGAAGACGAAAATATTTTAATAATTTTGTGTGCAAAACTGGTGGAATTTTATAAAAATTTTTGTGTTATATTGCTACGCCGCGTGTTGTGTTTCCAGAATTGATAAAATAAACTTTCGATGGCTTTTAAAAATACGGAAATTTTGTGATTGATTAAAAGCGTCTGAGTTCATAGAATGCCGATGCTAGCAGTCCGGTGAGGATGTTGGCTGGGTTCGCTGTTGCGCAACGTAATTCCTCCGCCTACAAATTTATTTCACGTGCGATTTGAGCATCCCTGAACTCGTCACTGTGTTTACCAAATATTAAAAAAGAAATAAAATTTTATTCCTGCCGACAAACTACCACAAACAAAGCGAATTTGACCCCTGCTTCCTATACCCTCTCCAGCGCCAAGATGATGGTGGCCTGAGCCCCTTTTTTAACCCCCCCTACCTTGTAGACTATGGGTCAAATTTTTAGTCCACCCTAGTGTGGAAAAAGCATACAACTAATGCTTTTGTGTGTTCTAAAGGTGAGCGCACAACTAGAATGCAACAGTTGTATGATTATTCGTTTGATGACACAAATAAATTAAATTGGTGCCATTACAATACTTTTTATGCTTTTTTTTTTAAAAAATCGGTTTTTTCGTATTTAAGACAAACACAAACAAAAACCAGAAACACTAATAGTAATTCCAGATGTGATTTTTAATGCTTAATCCGAATCCGATCTTAGAATTGCTATATTACGTCTGGGTTTCGAGATATCATGTTATTGACCACTTCTCGTCAGTAATTCCAAGGTGCAAAGTCTGGGCTGTATGGTGGACGCATTAAAACTTTCTATTCAAGCTCCTTTAGTTTTTGGCAGGTCTCTAAAGAAGTATGTGGTCTAGCGTTTTCTTGATGAAAGACGACACTCTTTCTGTTGACTAATTCCAGACGTTTTTCCTTGAGCGCTTCATTAAATTTTGTAAATAACATAGTTGACAGTACAAATCTGAGTTAATCGTTCGGTCACGCAGAAGCAGCTCGTAGTACACAGGACCCTTACAATTCACCAAGAACTAAGCAAAACCTTGACGTCGGATCGGACTTTGCATCAGTATGAACAGGCTCACCTAGTTTTGACCATGATTTTTTCACACATTATTATCATAAGTTATCTATTTTTCGTCACTAGTAACCAATCTGTAAGTGTTATTTAGATGAGTCTTTTACATCAAAATTTCCAGAGCGGGATCGATTATACTATTTTCCAACCGTTCTTTCCAACCTTCTCAATAATATGCACAAATTTTGCTATGAGCTTTAGCGGCTGTATATTGCTTTCATTTTAGTGGCGTTAAAACTGTTGAATAATGAAGAAATGTCAATAGGTAAAAATTGGTAATGATTTTTAGAAATGTCAACTACCTTTAGCAACAAAGAGTTGGCAGACCGGACTAGTACTTACAGAGTTGTCGTACATTAAACTTTGCTTTTTTACTTTTCTGAACTATATTTTTAGCCAACCTTATATTTATTTTTCTTAAATTACATACCATCAACCCCGTTTCTTGCTAAATCAACATAAGACATGACAGGTGTTTGAGATTTCTTCATTATTAATGTTAATAAACCATGAATATTTTTCGACATTTCAATCCAATCTATTAAATGTCGAGCACAATGTTCGGACCAAAAGAATTATTTTTACTTAAAGGTTAGAACTTCAGCTACTGTATCGGATTCTATGGATGAATGTTCCATAATCAAATTAGAAAAACGGTCTTTTTTGCTTGTTTAGGTTGGGATATCTCAAAAACATATGGGATAGAGCAATTCCAAGACTGGATTCTGATTAAGCATCGAAAAGCACATTGAAAATATTTATTTTTATATTTATTTGTTTGTTGTGTTTTTTTTAAATTTTTTTTTTATTTTATATAAGATATGCATTTTTTCGATATTTCGCGGAGACGATCAGCTACTCGTACGACTTCAGGGGCTTGTATTTTTGCACTAAACTTGTACAAATGAAATCTCATTCACCGATTTTGTGCACATTTGACTTATGATTTTGTGAAATGACCGATTCAATTCTACTGAATAATTTTTTTGTCATCTCAATAATCCTGACGATTTGAAATAAGAGGCCGTCTATGAATTTGTGATGCTAAAATTGGCCACTTCCATGACGGCCATCTTCAAACTTTGATCTTCTGTAAAAAAAAATAATGGAATGTATATCATTTCTTTCGTCCCATGTGGAGGACGGCCCAAGTAGTAGGTTTTTATCATGGACATTGAGTCTTGGTTTTGATCCCCGTTAGCGGTCTTTTTGGTTGTTCAAGTTTTACGAAGTATTCAAGTTTGAATAAATCCATTTTACTCCGAAGACTTTTCTCACACTATATGGAAAGTTACAGTGGTAGTACAATAGAAGTTTAAAAATTTAAAGCAAAACTTTATTGTTTTTAGCTAATGCTCATATATATACATATGTTTGTCTATAAAGCGAATACTTTGCAAATTGTTTCTCTTCTCTTTTTTCTCTTTAGTTAAAATGCTCTCTTAAGCTTACTCCGCAAAATCATTTATTTCCTTTTTTGTGCCAAACTTACCAAGCTGCTTTTTAGCATTGCGCTTTCATACAATTCCACTTTATCTTTAAATTTTAATCTTGTTATCTTCTTTCATTTCATTTTTTATTATTTTATTATTCTTGAATTTATTTATTTTGCTTTTAATTTTTATTCAAGATTCTGTCCGAGTGTACTTGTGTAAAGTTCAAAGTGAAAAAATATTTAGCTTTCAAAGATATACATGCTTATTAAGCAAAGTCATGGCTCCTAAACTATCAAGTTAATTTTAGGAAATGTTGTGCCAATAATTTTGTATGGCTATAAAGATTATTATGAATGTATCAAAGTTTCCATAATTTTATCATAGGTGGCGTTGTAGGCAAAGGTTATTATTTTGCTAGTATAACTAGAAATATTTATTCGATTTGATTGAGTGCCATCTTGTTTCCACGACTAGTTGATGCTTTTAAAATATAATTGATTCCAGGGGCCTGCACAAGACATCTTGAAACATGGCGTACTTTTTTTTTACTTGCACATTTTACACTGAACTGATGATATGATCGAAAAAAAATCAAGATTTAAATATTTACTGTACACTGATCTAACTGAAGTGCAGTGAAGTACACTGACTTGCTTTATCAGTGTCAAATTCTAACAAATAATTCAGTGTACTGTATTTTATAGAAACAAACACTTCAGGTCAGTGTAAAACGTTCGAGAAGAAAAATTATAGTTGCTGGTTGCATCGCATCGGCAACCCAGGAATGTAGTATTTCGCGCAAAAGTGAGACTAGAAACAAAAAAGAAGCACAATAAGAGAGCGAAAAGCTACTTGCAGAAAGCTAGTACACTAACTAGTGTACACTACAATTAAAGTATATGCACTGAACTGAAGTTAATCAAACAACTCAAGACATGGTCTGTGCAGTATTTGTTTTGCCTTCTTTCATATCTAAGTAAATACTTTCAAGACATTTGCACTCGACACTGAACTGAAGTAATTGATAAATAAAAAGCGGATCAAGAGATAACGCATCTTGAAATGAATTAAATATCTTAAAGTTCCATCAATACGTCTTGTACAGACCCTTCATCGATACATACTTGCTTCCATGTACTATTTAGATATTTTCGATACCATTCGAGTGTTTTAAATTTTTCTAAAAATTTTTGACTTATTGATATACATATGTGTATAGTGCGTTTCGTTGTTATTGGATATTTTTCTATGCCATTTGATGTCTCGACACTTGCTTCGGATATTTTTCAATATTAAAATTTTTTCTACGTTTTCCGGTACTTTATACTGTATTTTTCAAACTTTTTTAAATGTTTTTCGATACTTTTGAATGCTTTTGATAATATCGAGCCCTAACCGCCAAAAAGACTTAACTGACAAAAAGTAAATTTTACAGGAGAAGATTTTTTTTAAATATCTGTGCATACTAATAGCTATTACAGTAAAATTTAGTATGTTAGCTATATTTTGTGTTAGACATGTGTTGCAACTAGTTTCATTCACCTATTTATAATATAACGGCGATTTTTCAGTGTTTTGTCAGTTAAGTCTTTTTTTCTTTTCCAGATTCCCCATCTGATCTTCAGTTTTTGTACCAAAAAACATTTGTGGACACATATAGGGTAAGGGAGGGAAATATGGACCACCCATCTTTCTTTTTTAAATAACACCCAAAACACATAAAACAAAACAATTAATTTTATGTCATTCAGTAAAGGAAACAATTTGCCATTATTCTGATGCACTTTTAGATAAATATCTCATCAGGATAAAGAAAAAAAATTAAAAAACTGAAAATACTCAAAATGAAGATAAAAAAAAGTGTACTGTAATATGAACCACATAGTCCATTTGGTACAGAAGTTGCATATAAAATGTCACTTCCACATACGCCATATTTTTCAAGACTCCAAGAACGTCAGATTACACATTCAACCCAAAATTCGCCACGGCGATCTTCTGAGTAAAGGGTATTACATTACATGCATTTTTTATAATTTTTTTCCTTTGTAGTTAACGAATTACATATAATGACCATCAGACTCGTCATGAAAACTGCAACTAGATTCCCCATCTGATAAAGATGATGAATACATTTGTTTTTGAGGCTTTTTTCTTTGGTGGTCCATATTACCCACAGCACGTGTTGGTGAAATAAATGGTTTTTTATAAAAACTCTTTTGGTTAATGAACTTATTTGTGCTAATAAATTATAAATTGTATTCACTGACTTTATATAACTAACCATTTATTTAAAAACGCGATGTCTTTAAAGTGAAATAATAAAATATACTCAATAGAAAAAAATTATCACTGATCTTTTTTTTAGAAAAATCAACTTTACAGAAACATGCCACCTCACCGAACGCTAAAATCGCCCTATTATAAGCTTTAGGTATTAGCGTTAAGTTTGAACATGAATAACGGTAAATCCTATGTATGCAGTGGGAAATAACCATGTGGTCCATATTACCCGCGTAGTCCATATTTCCCTCCCTTACCCTACTACTAACCCGCATCAAGACTTTTTAATAAATTTTCCCTTTTTATTACATTATTTCCAAATTAATTAATATGCAAAAAGAAAAAAGACTTAACCAACAACTCGCAGTCACAAAAAAAATAAACAAAATACTTCGAATGTCGGTTAAGTCTTAATTGCTTTCGCTTTAACTCCATAACGGTACTTTTTACAATTATGAAATTTGTAGAGAAGGTGCATATGGACACGAATTAAAGGTTTTCATCTAAAAACAAAAAACCGAAATAGTGTCGGTTAAGTCTTTTTTGCGGTTAGGGCTCGATATATAACTGAAATCGACATTTTTGATTACTTTTTTATGACAAATAATACAAATAATACAAATAATAAATTTTTTTTTCAATATCATACAACAATTTCCGAGATTTTTAAACTTATTTGGAATATGAATTAGGCATATATGAATACCACCATAGAAATTATCAGATAGGATTGTAAACCGAGCAGGAATCGGTGTCCAATTTACACAACAATAGAGTATACCCCTACTTCTATCCAAAACGTGGTCATTATGAGATCATTATTACATTTTTTTTATTTTCTTTATTCGATCGCTTAACCTTTTTACTGAGAAGGGTTTTATATTTCTGGTTTTAGCTTCACTTTAACTTGAAAATTCTACAACAAATTTACACCTCGGGTAAGATAAGTTTTCATAATATAATACGCACTTTAGTGTCTAGACAATAGCAACTTGCACATAATTCATTATATATTTATGTGCATTTTTTACATTATTTAACTGTCATAATTACTTACTAAACGTTTCCAACGCTGCATATGAAATACACTCTGTAACTTTTTGCTGCAATCAGTGAAAGGCGCAAGTGAATAACTTCCACTTCCCGATATCGACGCAATTGAAGGTAATTATGCCGCTACAGCTGTCAATTGCTGTCATTAAAACAACTAAGTGCGCGTACATACTAATGTATACGTACCTACATAGATATAAAGTCAAGCAACTAACGTGTTTCTAATTTTAATTACACATATTTGCGATAAATTATCACACTAGCCGACAAAACTGTGCGGCGTTCTAATTAAATGCAATTAATGTAAACGCCATGCAAGTGTTGTTGTTGCGTTGCTGATAAGAATGAGCGCTCGTTAGGTTGCTATCGCAATTGACTTGAGTCAGCAAACAATGGCAATTTAAGTGCAATTTCTAAGGATTGCGCAAAATCTACTTAAATCCAAGTGGATTTGTTAATTTTCAATAAAATCAGAAAAAAAAAAACCACAATAAATATATGTACGATTAGTAATTGTTGTTTTGCTACAGATTTCAATCGATTTGTGAATTTGTAATTGAAATTACAAATTGAAAACAAAACAGAACAGAAATGTAATCAAAACAAATGCGAAATGAAGCAAAATATCAAGTAGATTTATTTGCATTTTATTTTGCAATTGATATTGAAATTTTGTCGAGTGGCTGCCTAAAGTGTTGGCAATGTCGGTCAATTGTAGCAACTGCTGCTGCTGCCGCTGCAGTATCTTCTCTAAATGTGCGCTTTTTTCTTTAGTTTTTTTTTTTTTATTGAGACAAATTTGTGTATATTTTCAGCCTTCTTTTTGCACTCTCATGTAGGCATGTGTATGCGATTGGCGAAATAAATGATAACGTTTATTTATTTCTTGCTTTTTTATTGTCTGTTTCATAAAATTTTTTACTTTCAAGTCGAATTGCTTTGCTTAATCGAGCAAACGACGTAGTTTGACTTAAATACCTTGTAGGAATACTTTGCTTGTGATGACTTAATAAATGTTCGCAAAATTTTTCAAGTTAAGAGTAAACAGTTTAGTGCCCCGCCCACTTTTAAATGATTGAATATTTTACACGTAATCTATTCAATTTATTTTAATGAAATTTTTTAGGTAGGAACATTTAGAAGTACCATGCCCTGGTCTAAAAGTGCGAGTAAGCAAAAATTGTCAAGCCGACTTTTTTGTGACAGTTAAACATCTTATATCTTGCAAGTTATTTAAGCTATTTTGGTGGAATTTGGAATAGAAATGCCAGATATGTATACCTCACACTGTTCGAAAAGTTGATGTCGTCAGACAAGTATCACTCAATTTTTTAAACGATGAGAGAATTTACCAACTTACCACACTTTACAACGCAAGTTATCCAAGCTATTTCGATAAGATTTGGTAGGTACCCAAGAGGAAATGAAACACTTTAAAAGGATAATTGAAGTGCTTTTCTTTCTGCATTCTTTCTTTTTAGCATTGTATGTCATTGGATGTAAGCGATCTCAACTTACCACATGCTAGTTGTAGTACGGCGCTTAACGTTCTCTCATTTAAAAAAATAAAATTAAAAAAAAAAAATCCGCAGTGGGAATCGAACCCGGAACCTTAGAAAACTTGCGTAACATGTGTATAAAATTTGAATCTGAAAAATTTGTTAGCTTTTTTTTTTATATTTTGTTCTCTATCTCTCTTTTTTTTAAAATTCTACTTAAATATTAAAACAAACATGTATCTTCAAGCAGAATTTGTTATTCAAATGCTTATTGCAGCCTTACAAAAAATCATTGTGTAAGCGATAAATTTCTATGGGAATAAGCGCTTTAGAAGTGCTATTCAAGAACTCTTTAAATTTTTCCCCTTGGATAGGTGCGGAACAAGGATAATATATACTAGTCAAAATCTGGATAGAATAAAATGAGTGCCACTCCCACATTTTTAATGATTAGGCATTTTGAAACTTTATGTGGCGGAAATTTGGTACGAACCAACCGAAAATATTCATATATTGTTCAATTGAGCAATCACGTAAACTTCATACATGTTTTTTAAAAAAATAATAAAACTAAATAAATAGATGGAGTGCTCCTGTAACAATAAAATTTTCCATGCTGACTTAAATACTAGTTGAAGTGAACGGGATCCGTCAACGAACACGCTTACCTCCCATAGAACATAAACGTTCTTTTGTTGAAAAAAAGAAGGAGTGCTCCTATGACAAATGGAACTATGCATGCTTACTTAATTAAACACGGAAAAAAACTAAACCGTAAAAATTCATTGAAAATCCCAGTATTTTTTACTGATTTACTGTGCGCCCGTCAAATAAATCGTATTTTTTACTGATTACACACAGTAAACTTTTTAAGAAATATAAAAATATAAAAAAAAAAAAATGTAACTATGTTGATGGTGTCGAACTCTAGACCTTTGTGTTTCTTGGCACCACTGAGCTACTGTAGCACTTTCATTTCTATAGCTTATTGTTCAATTTAAATTATTTTTCAATAACATTTTTTACAATCTCAATCAGTATTCTGAGCAAATATTGCAAAACTGACTTGCATTTTTTCATGCGACCAGTTTTTACTTCTCTATTCAATAGTTTATCTCTGTACTTTTTGAAGTACTTTTTCATGAAAATTCAGTAAAGTAATTGAATTACTGGAACAAACCATAATTTTTTATGAGATTATTATCACTTTGTGCTATTTGTAAATAGAAATAGTTAAAATGTAAGCGTGATTCATCAATTGAATCGCATACCTCCCATAGAAAATATTGTTAAATTCTTTAGCCCTAAAGGTATGCAATTGGTCTTAAATATTTCAAACATTTTTTCACTTAAATTAAAAGAGTAAATTCTCACCTTTCATTTTTTTTTAGATAGAAGATGTAGCTAGACGTAGCTTACTAAGTAATGTTCTATGAAAAATTGCAAACGCTGCATTTCATAAAGCCATTTTTACGCAAATCGCATATCTTTTAAACCATTTATGTAATCCAAAGAATTGTTTCTTTAAATTAATAATTAAATATAAAATTTCAATAAAAACAGGGCAAACATTTTTTATTATTATTGAAGGCGCCTTCTTAGTCAAAACCTCCATAAGACTGCGTCATTCGATTAGACACTGTGCGTACGTGGAAAAAGATGCTCCCTAGATAAGTAATGGTTTTGGGGTTTTCAATGTGATCATTACCAACCAGCATTACAAATGTATCATCATCGAGATTACAGCACTATATTGCAGACTATTCTTAATATTTCTGTAGTGAGTCATAAATTTCTACAGTGGTGTTTTGTTCCGCTATACGGGAAATCACTAGTTTTTTACGAAGAAAGACTTCGGTGCATCTGGAAATTTCCGTGAGATGATGCGCTTGACTTATTTCATATGAGATGATGCTGATGATTGTTAAACACTAAATTTCATCAAATTATCTTGCTTTATTTTTCCGTAGTCATGATTTCCACAGATTTGTAAATAGATAAGCAGCTAGATTAACTTGGAAGCTTTTGCTGAGGAGCCATTTTCAACAGCTGAAATGCCCATTTTATCATTGACAAGGAGACATACAAAGTGAATGTTGCTTTGAGCAGGGCTTCTTGCTGCCTCCTAAATGTAGGCAAAAATTAACGTCATCAGTTCTATTTCGCAAGAGGAAGGCCTGCAAATTAACATAAAACAAATTAACATAAAAAAAAGAACATATCAATCCGTCCGTAGGTTTCGGGAATTCAGCATGAAATGAAGACCACTAGAAGAAGATAGGGGAGGATGGGGTAGATTCGTGCAGTTTTGACTTTATGGTTAAAAATAAAGCAAGCTTACACCTTTTTCAAAATAACTGGTATGCAATTAAGGAAGTACAATATTAGGCTTTTAAAGTAGTGTAAGCTAAAGACAATAGGATTAATCAATAACAAAGGGTAATAAGAGTAACAAATTTACTGAAGATATTCAAAACGTACGAATGTGCCCCATAATTTATTTTCCATCGCCAAAATTTTCATGGTACTTCGACCCGGACAGAGTCCATGAATTACTTACTTTTTAATACTTAATAAATTAAAATAACGTTTCATAATGGTAAATTCATGTGTCTCAAAACTGATCCATATAAGTTTGTGTTATTTTTATTAAAACTATTACCAAAATCGCAAAAAAAGTAAACATTCAGTAAAAGAGCATATCTGCTAATAAACAAGCTGAAGCATCAGTAAAATTTAGCAAAAAATTTTAACCATTAAACGAAGTTAAAGTCAATAAGAAAATTGCTTTTGCATTGGAAAAACACACAAAGATTTTTTTTCGGCCAAGTCAACAATCGTAGTACCACTGCCACATTTCGCCAGCTAAATGGTTGCAAAAGCACCAATATTGAATACAAGCGCGGACATGCTCAATAGTTTTCTAAATAAAACCACTGTGCAAAGGTGCCGAATCTACACCGTCTTCCCCTAAGAATAAATTTCACTTTTTGAAATGAACACAGACGTCTAAATTTGTGTCAACTGATTTTATTTAAAAAAGTCTGCTTAGTTCAGGACATGCGATAGATACATCTCAAATCTGGATCACATACTAAAGTAGTTTTGCATTTTTGCCGTTAAGGTACACAAAAAGATACAATCTCAACTACGACGCATATTATTAGTCATTGTTTCAACAACACAATATTATCAACGGTTCATTGAGGTGCTAAATTGATATGGAAATTTTGTTTTTCAACCATTTGTGTTTTATTATACCTGATATTGTGTGGTGAGTAAAGTAAAGTGAATTTCTCAAGCTAAACAGATACTGATTCACCGATACAATTACCGCAGCAACAAAGCAGTAAAAGTAAATTTCAACACACAATGCCCTCATAAACCTTAGTTCCCATTGTATGTATATATATTTAGGTACTTAAGTGATTATCATCTGGTGTAAAATGCGCCGCAAAATAAAAAATCATTATGGAAACTTACAACAGCGTAAATTCGCTGAATACCTATATGAATCTGCATATGATCATTTAACACCTTGAAAAGACCAGAGGGCGTACGATGATCAGCTGCCCCAAAGTGTAAAATTACAGTAACAATGAGAATAATAATAAAATATGAGAGTACCAGAAATATAACACAACAACGAACGCTATATCGGTGCTGGGCACGCTTAACGGTAATTAACACTCTAGTGTTTATTTGCTAAAATGGGCACACTACAGTTGTGTGTGACAAAAAAAGCGAAGGGGCATTAACATTTTTTTCGCTTTCCATTTGAGTAGACTGAAAAATATCTCATATTTATTTATTTAGTTTGGAAATTGTCAATGAAGTTCATTTCCCTATGATGTACGTCGTATTCACTTCTTCGTTTGACATTTCTCTCTGTCTGATTCATCGAACTTTGCCTACTAATTAACATGACGGCAAACAGTTGACAGACTGTCTGAGCTGCTTGTCAACCATGGATATGTTATTTCAGATGTCTTTTTTATTTATCATTTTATATTTAATGTTTATTTATTCCGCTAATTTATCACTCATTTTTTTTATTTAAGTAAGTTCTTAAGTAAATTTAGGAATTCTTTTTCAATTACTCTTGCCGCATTTGTTTGTATCTTTTTATCAAAGAAATGTTTTGACTGTCAGTTGGCTTTGTTGTTTGTTTTTTTTTGTTGTGTTTTGTTGTGTTTTGTTTATTAGTGATAAGTGTGTAGTTGGCCTTGTGCACACTTTTGATGGAGTGTTTTTCTGAGTACCTTAGTTAAATTGTGCTTTGATTTTATGAAATCATTGCTTGAAATTAAAGTGTCATCGAAATAAATAAATGCATTTTAAAGTTGAAAATGTAAAAATTAACTTATTTGTTTAAAATAAGCTTTGCATGCTTTTAGGCATTACAATAATTACTGAAGATGTATATTGGATATTGTCCAGTTGCAAAATCCGACCAGCTGATAAAAAATTGTTCTCAAAATATCATATAAAAATATAAGAAAACATTAGTTGTCAGAAGATTGAGCAAATTTTTCAAGTCAAATTGGATGATTTCAAAGATTTTTTTTTATTGTATAAAATAGCGCGAAGTTCTAGCGTTTTTTACGTAGGTTGCTATATATATTTCTGGCCTAGGCAACACTAATGTCAATAGCTTAAATCTGGCAACACCATAATAAAGTTTGACATTTTTTAGCATAAACGTACTTAGATCGTTTTGACGTACGACCATCATTTGTGTTGTTTACAGTGACTTGAAAAAATCAATTTGGCAAAAAAATGGAATTAACTCGTGAACATTTTCGTGCAATCATTTTTCACAATTTTTGACATGGATTCTCACGACAAGACTGCATCGATGAACTTAAATCTTTATATGGCGATAAAGCACTGTGAAAAACTGGTTTAATGAATTCAATCTTGGCCGACGCTCGCTCATGGACGAATTCCGTGAAGGTCGTCCAAAAACGGCCGTTGTGCCAGAGAACATTGATGCAGTGCGTGAACTGATAATGCAAGATCGTCATGTGACATACCGTGAGATAGAGGCATCCTTGGGTATTAGTTCCACTCCATTACATTTGATTTTGCATGAACACTTAGTTGTAAAAAACGTTTGTTCTCGTTGGCCACCCCATAATTTATCAATGGCTTAAATTACACAGGCCCACAAAAAAAAAGTACCATGCGCGAAAGATCAGACCACCTGAACTTTATATTTTCGGGGTCGCTGAATCCGATTATGGTGCCAGAATAGCGAAGTTGGCTTGCGTTTTTTCAGAAATCAACAATAATGCTGAAAATTAGAGATTTTTCCTGGTTTCTGAAAAAACGCGAACCAACTTCGCTAATTCGACACAGGACTACAAAAAAAATTCCCTGCGCGAATGATCAGACCACCTGAACTTTATGTTTTCGGGGTCGCTGAGTCAGAATATGGTGTCAAATTAACGGAGTTGGTTCGAGTTTTTTCACAAATCAGAAATAATGCTGAAAAAAATACAAAATTTTTCAGCATAATTGTTGATTTCTGAAGAAACGCGAGCCAACTTCGCTATTCTGGCACCATATTCGGATTCAGCGACCCCGAAAACATAAAGTTCAGGTTGTGTGATCTTTCGCGCATGGTACTTTTTTTTTTTTTTTGTGGGCCTGTGTTTGTACATCAAAACGTTGTGAGTGCGATTATGCTAAAAAATGTCAAACTTTATTATGGTGCCAGATTTAAGCTATTGACATTAGTGTTGCCTAGGCCAGAAATATATATAGCAGCTCACGTAGTATGTATCTAATATGGTGTGGATCAGATATTAGATTGTTAAAATTCATACAAAAACTTTCCTTTAAGTAATTGAGAAGATCATAGACTCCATTTCTTTTTGATTTCAAATGCAGTAAAAATTTAAAACTGTATTTTGGAAAAATCTTATTTTCCGAAGGTCATAATGAAACTACACAAAGAACATATTTTACGATTTATTAATCCATTATATCCTGTTTTTATGGGTCTTTTTGACCATTTTCTCAAAAAATGGTCTACAAAAATATTTCACAAACAATTTCAATAGAAGTCACCAAAGGCGAAAAATGCTTAATACTAAGAAATCGTGTTAAAAATCCAATTTAAGACATTAAATGATATTTTAAGCGGGATCTGCTGAAATTTTTTTACTAACACTTTTCTTTTGTAGGGAAGAATCTGAAAAAAAGATCCCAGTGGGCATAAGCAAGAGTAAAATATGCTACTAAAAGGCCTTAATTGTGAAAAAGGGAGCCTTTACAGCAAATTTTTTAGTTTTGCACTAATATGGTTTTCTTGTACAAAATGGCTCAATAAAGTTATGCGAGAAGTATAAAAGCTATATCTGAAGTGGTTTAACAGCAAATGCAAAGTTTATTACACAAAAAAGCACAATTTACATATAATTTTCATGTTTAAAAAAAATTCAAATAGGAATTTCTCAAATTCAATAATTTTCACATTCGTGAATCTGCCCTAAGAGTGACGATATGTACTTCGTAGGAAACAATCTTGGTGTATGTTTCTTATTTTGCTTATAAGAGGTCTGAATAAAAGGCACTCGAGTAACAGCGCTTTAAGAAAGCCTTCTTATATGATCTAGGCGATAAAGGAACGCCTTGCTGAATTGCCATCCCTGACATTAGCTGTTCTTCTGAATATTCACGGACATTAATTATTCTCTACTTAAAAATTTTTAACTGATATTTCTTTGGCTGTACTGCGGGTCAAATTTCAAAGTCGCGTCACATTTCAGGAAACAATTGTTATATACTTGAGAGGGAGAGAGAGCAAGTCATTAACGCATATTTTTGTACGCGTTGCTAACTTTTGTGATTTACTTATCGCTCTTTTATCTCTTACTTGATATCTCTACTCTGTATGTACATATGTAACATCAACCATCCAAAAGGGAAAAGAATCGCTTAAGAAGGCTTTCTTTTTAACATTGCATGTAAACGACGTGAAGCCTTACTGCCTTACGGAAAAATGCCTTTTGAAGCGCATATTTTTAATGCGGCGATAAGCGTTCTTTCGATAAAATGAAAAAAAAAAAAAAAAAAAAGAAACAAACTGACTGCACATCCGTATGATGGATAGAAATATATTAATTTTACTTACAGTTACGAACTTGTTAGACCTTTAGACCACTTACCTATATGATTAAAAAGTACCTATGTAGAATGTATCTCCAAACAAAATTTGGTATTCGAATGCCTTACAAAGAATAATTGTGTATTCAGTTTCAATTCAATTAAACAAAAGTAAATAAATTAGAGAAAGGAAAATAGATATGTGAAATAAAAAATAGAAAATTAAGAAAAATTAAAAAACAAACAAAAATCATCTGCGCTGGAGATCGAACCCATGTCCATGGCAAACTTTGTAACGTGTGTGTAGAATTATTAAACACATTTTTGTTTTTTCTATATTTTGTTTTCTTTCTTTCTTCTCTTTTTTAAAATACTACTCAAATATTGAAACAAACATGTCTCTCTAAACAGAATTTGATGTTTGATTGCTTACTGCCTTACTAAATATTCAGGTATGTTCCAGATTCCGAAGTGGAATTCTTCGGAAACGGAATTGAATTCCACTTCGGATTCGAATTGCTGTTCCAGAATCCGAATGAATTGACAAATTCGAAATTAAGTTCGAATCCGATTGAAACTTTATTCATATGTCAACAAAAAATTAAATTCAGTTTGTTGTTAGAAATATAAAAATAAAAAAAGACGTGTATTTTTAAAAAGAAAAAAATAAAAACGTGTTCTGTTGTGCTGGCGGGAATTTTATTTGAAAATCAGCAAGAGACCACAGCAATCCTTTGGAATTGCCAGATTCTGCGTAAGTAGCGCTTTGTTTAGGGAAATGTAGCTAGGTTATTAATTTTTGAACTGGCTATTTGCAAATTCATTATACCGTGCCAACAAAGCTGTGTTTCATATGGACTTAACTGAACCTTTTTTCCGCCACAGCTCACAATTGGCTACTGGGTGACGCTAGATATCAGCTTGAGTCCTTTTTACTTATTTACACCTTAAAGAAGTCTACCACCCTGGTCAGTGAAACACTGAATAGATCTTTTAGCTATGGAGTTCACTAAATCTAGAATAGACCTGTAACTTTCCATCCAATCTTCGTCCGCAAGGGCTCGATATTTTTTTAATAAAATATTTTATTGGTAAAAATAATAAAACGCAAACTTTTTACTTTTTCGGTCGGAAAACGTCTTGGCATGTTATTTAGGGATACCCTTTTTTAAAGATTTATAACTCAGAAAGGAGGGATCCATTTATAAAATGGTTAAATAATGGCTTTTTTGTTATGTAGATTTAAGTAGTTCTAAAACGTTAGTTTTGCACTTCTGAGCAAGGATAACTTACTTGATAGAAAAAAATCAAGTGCAGAGATATCCTATTCTACTTTAAACGGTCCATAAAAACCAAGAACGGAAGACCATGGTTGGACAGGATGGAGGGTAGTATTCTGGCAACATCCACTTTCTTGTTAACCATAAAAATCTGAGCTAAGTTTGCGTTACTCTTATTTTGCATACTCAAGATTTTTTCAATTTCACAAACTGTCAACTGTTCGGATTGATTTCACAAAAAATTTCCGAACGTCGGAATACGGAACATGAAATATTTTAAAGAAATCCGTTCGAAATTCAAATCGGAATTCATTTCCGAACTTTGGAATACAGAACACCAATTATCGGAAACAAATCCACTTCCGAACAAAATCGGATTCTGGAACATGCCTGATTATTGTGTTTCTAAGCAAGCGCTTCAAAAGTGTATAATTAAGAATAGCTTGAAATTTTTCGCCTTGGTTTCATACGAATACCCACACAATTGTTTTAAGCTCTAGCATAAGAGAAAGAATTCTTCTCATCTTTAAAAAATGTTCAATGTTCACAAAACAAAACAAAATATTTTTTCTTTTGTATTCATATATTAAAAAGCAATTTTGTAAGTATTTGCAAATATCAAATTTCATACAACATTTTAAGTTGTCTAAAGTTTTGTTTTATAAAAAATTGCTACTTATTATGTTTTTCTTTTTGGAACACTTAAAATATTTATTTACTTAAAGTTGCGGGACTTGTTTTTTGGTTTTGTTTTTAATTAAAGAAAAAACTTGTTTTGTTTTGTTCAATTATGTGCACTTTGTTTAACAGAAAGCAAAAGATAAATATTGGAAAAAATATCAACAAAAATCAACAATAACAAAAATAAACAAATATTTTGACATATGAAACATTTTTGCGCAATAATGTACCAACCAATATAAAAGAGAAAATAAAAAAAAAACAAATGATACCAATATACTGCGAGATAAAAGTTTGATACCACACACCAACATTCAGAATTTTTCCTTTCCGCCACTGATAACTGAATTTATTATAATTTTTCGTTGTTGTTATTGTGTGTTGTTGTAATATATTTGCCTCTTATCAGTGAACAGTATACCAACAGCCTAATAATACGAATGGGGGTTAATTTGAAATTTCATTTATGGATATAGTATAGCCTGTGATATACATATAAAGTAAATATCCATGTACTTATGTACTTAGTACTAGAAAGATAATTGAGTCAAGGTCAGAAAAAAGTTAACAAGGTTAAAAAAGTCGAAAAGTTAAACTCAGGCATGTTCCAAGTTCCGAAGTGGAATTGCTTCGGAAACGGAATTGAATTCCACTTCGGATTCAAATTGATGTTCTAGAATCCAAGTAAATTGACAAATTCGAAATTAATTTCGAATCCGACAAAAACTTCATTCATGTGTCAACAAAAATAAATTAGTTTGTTTTTGGCAATATAAACACAAAAAAAAAAATAAGAACAAATAAAAATGAGTTGCGTAGTGCTGGCTGCGCTTTTATTGGAAAACGAGCAACACGCAGCAGAGAAAGCAAAGCGAAAAATTCTGCGAGACCACAGCAATCCTTTGGAATTGCCAAACTCTGCGTGAGTAGCGTTTAATTTAGGGAAATGTAGCTAAATTATTAATTTTTGAACTGGCTATTTGCAGATTTATTGCACTTTACCGGCTCAACAAAGCTGCGTTTCATATGGTTTAAACAGATGTAAAACCTTATGTTCGTCACAATTCACTTGCACCAGAACTGCAATTGACCGCAACTCTTCGATTTTTGGCAGAAGGTGGTTTTCAGCGTTCGAATGGAATGGACTCTACCATCGCTTTGGGTAGAAGTACTGTTTCAAAGATAATCCAACACATGCTTGGTATTCTTGAGTGGAAGCTTTGTCCAAAGTGGATCAAGCTTGCAATGTCGAGTGTGGAACTAAGATCTGCCAAAAGCAGTTCCTATCAAAAGTTTGGCATTCCAGGCATCATCGAGTATGTTGACGGGACGCATGTTAACATTATTAAACCAAAGGATAATGTACCCTCGTATTACAATCGAAAAGGGAAATTCATTGTCAATGCTATGATTGAAAGTTGCGTAGCGTTAATGCAAGTATGTACGAAAATTAAATCTAAGTAAATTTCAGATTTGCGATCACAAAATGATGGTCAAAGCCGTCGATGCGTGCCATCCTGGGGCGAGCCATGATTCATTCATTTGGAATTTAAGTAATGCCAGAAACTACTTCATGACGAAATACCAAGATGGTGAGCGTGGCTCATGGCTACTGGGTGACGCTGGATATCCACTTGAGCCCTTTTTGCTTACACCATACAGAAGTCCACATCCCCATTCAGTGGAACACAGATTTAATATGGCACATTGCTCAGCAAGAAATACTGTAGAACGAACGATAGGTGTTTTAAAAAGTCGTTTTCGTTGTCTCCATGGAACTCTGCAATACAGCCCACAGAAAGCAGTGAAAATAATTAATGTGTGTTGTGCGCTGCACAATATCTGCAGAACTTTTAATTTAGAGGACGAATTTGAAAATATTGAAGAAGAAAACGAAAGTGTAGTAGAGGATGAAAATTTCCCACCTGAAGCCATATCACTGCAAAACGAAGGGCAGAGAATTAGAAATGAAATAGCTCGTACCATGTAGCCAAAATAGCATTTTATTCATACTTTTGTACCGTTTTTTTAAGGTTAAATTAAATTAATAAAAATTTCTTACAGCACTTAACAAAATGAATTAAGAATTCAAACTTCTAATATTAAATCATTTTTGAAGATTCATTATTTAACCAAAACATAAATTACGAAGTTGGTTAAATTTTTTTTTTTCAAGTTCCAGTCGAAGCTCGTCAATTTGAATCTAGCGCAGTAAAATCTGGTTTTTTTCTGCTAAGAGCTGTTCTGTTTTGGCGTGATGCTCTTTTAGGTCGCTTCTTATTCCCTCTAACGTATTATTAATGCTTTGATGGAATGTTGACTCCACGTTCATAAAAGCGCTCACAGACGCCTGCAAATTTAAGCGCATAATTTTCATTATTTATTTTCCACATACTTATAAATTTCAAATGTATAAAATTACATGTAATGAGGTCTCTTTTTTGCGCCTCTTTGGAGTCGTCGACGGACAGTTCTCACTTTCCAACTGTCCACGTGCTTCCACTTCGCCATCGCTGCAGTTTCTGCTTATTTCAATAGCATCTGGTGGACCTACAACTTCGTCCACTCCAATGGAAGTGCAGTCGCTTATGCCTTCAACAACTGCATACAGGCCGGCGACTCTTGCCACAGCTTCTTCAACTGCTGACAATATATATTTGTTAAATGGCCCTCCACCAGTCACATTGGTTTCTTTTCTGTTGTGAGCCAATTTTTTCCTGACCTGACTTTTCCAATCAGCCCAAGTCTGTGACAAAAATCAAAATTGTTTATTCTAAACTCTTTCACAATTTCGCTTTTGTGCCTCACCTTTTTCCACTCGTTGGTGATTTTTGTTGGTGGACCATGGCTATTCAACGTTATGGTCAGTTGATTCCATTTGTCCTCAATCATCACTCTGTCTGCCTTGGTGTAACCCTTCGCGATGTCGGGATTTTGATCCATTAACTCAACCATTTCCAAACTTTGTGTCTGAGTCTTATGCTTTTCCCTTAATAAAATTGAATTCAGCATATATTCAAACAAAATTTCTTAATTTCATACTTACATGGTCTTTTTTTGACAGAATATTTTTAATTTAATTGAATTATAATTTAAAAAAAAATTTCACAAACTGACTTTGCCAGATTATTTAAAATTCTTTTGAATTTTTCAATTTCACGAAGTGTCAACTGTTCGGATTGATTTCACAAAAAATTTCCGAACATCGGAATGTGGAACACCAAATATATTAAACAAATCCGTTCGAAATTCAAATCGGAATTCAATTCAGAATTTCGGAACACAGAACACCAATCATCGGAAACAAATCCACTTTCGAACGCATTCGGATTCTGGAACATGCCTGACTATTTGGAAAATATTTAAATGTCAAAAAAGTCGGGAAAGATGTAAAACTAGAAATTTTGTGAAAAACTCAAGAAGTTACGTGGGCTGCTATATATATTTCTGGTCTAGGCAACACTAAGTGTTGCCAGGTGCAATCTGACATTTCCATTGGAAAATTTGACATTTTTTAACATAAACGTACTCACAACGTTTTGACGTACGACCATCATTTGTGTTGTTTACAGTGACTTAGTGTTGCCAGGTGCAATCTGACATTTTCATTGAAAAGTTTGACATTTTTTAGCATAAACGTACTCACAACGTTTTGACGTACGACCATCATTTGTGTTGTTTACAGTGACTTGAAAAAATCAATTTGGCAAAAAAATTTAATTAACTCGTGAACATTTTCATGCGATCATTTTCACAACTTTCGACGTGGATTATCACGACAAGAAGCAATGAAGCAATAGCACTGTGAAAAACTGGTTTAATGAATTCAATCGTGGGCGACGCTCGCTCAAAGATGAATTCCGTGAAAGTCGTCCAAAAACATTGATGCCCTGCGTGAACTAATAATGCAAGATCGTCATGTGACATACCGTGAGATTGAGGCATCCTTGGGCATTAGTTTCACTCCAATACATTCCATTTTGCATGAACACTTAGTTGTAAAAAACGTTTGTTCTTGATGGAAACCCCATAATCGCTTAAATTATCAATGGAAAAATTGATTTTCTTAACTCACTGTAAACAAAACAAATAGCACTTGTACAATAAAACGTTGTGAGTACGTTTATGCTAGAAAATGTCAAACTTTCCAATGAAAATGTCAGATTGCACCTGGCAACACTTAGTGTTGCCTAGGTCAGCAATATATATAGCAGCCTACGTATGAACTTCCCGTAGTGTGATAAATATTGAAACAATCTAAAAATTTTTAATAGTCATAGGCCAGCGAACAATAAGCTGGTCGGTTTCCATACAAAAAAAAAAAAAAAAAAGTTGGAAAAACCGAACCCTATTTGGAAGCTTACCTTGAGAAACCTAAGAAACAATCAGCCAAAATGCCAGTTTTTGAAATGGTACAATAAAAAAGTTTTTTTTTTGTTTCCTAAATACTCTCAAATATTAATAAAAAAATTATAAAATACAAAAATTCGGACAATTTCAACGAATTTTAATAAAAAGAGAACTCAAATTTTGTGGAAATGAACAAAAAAAAAAAAAAAAAAAAAAAAAAAAATTTTAATATTGTAAGTCAAAAAGGTAAAGGTTTAAAACTCGGAAATGTTCATTAAAAAGATCATCAAAAAGGCAAAAGATTTTGAAAATATCAAAATATGTTGAAAATGTCAGGAAATTTGGAACCTTGAAAGATCCACTTTTTTTGCTTGAAGGCCGTTCAAAGATAAGATTTTTGTGCATCCAATTACCACTTCGATATTGACCGAATCATAAAAACACTTATTGCACTGGCTGATATATATGTACTCGCGTGTATGTATTCTTCTGTGACCACTATTACTTCTCCTAAAATGAAACGTTTATCTCTTGCCGCGACTTTCCCGATTCTTGGCCTTCCCTTGCCAATGACCTATTCCAGGTGTTTCTTGGATTACAACGTCCTCTGCTGTCTAGTCGATTCCACTGAAGGGCCTGGCGGCAGACTTCGTTGTGGGGTTTCTGGAGAGTATGACTTATCTTTCAACACTTGCATGGAATGATCTCGTTTGCTTTGGAGATTTGGTTGCATTTTAGGTGCAATTCGGCGTTTGAGATAGTGCGTGACCATGAAACCTTTAGAATGTGCCTCCAGCACTTGTTGACGAATACTTGCATCTTGTTCATTAATTGTTCGGTAACAAGTCACATTTCGCAACCATATAAAAAACCAATTTCAGATTTAAATCATAAGTGCCCATTTTCGTTTTGGTTGAGATCACTGCTAGCTGTAAAAGTGATGTCTATTTTGGATGTCAGTCTTGGATGTTTTGAGTTTTAAGCCGGCCTTTTGCGGTTCCAAGACAAAATTTGGAAGATGGAAGCGATGACGATGTTTTCAGCGTAGCCAAGATCTTCTGAATGTTCGGTAAAGCTCTACGGATACCTCTTTTGCACATATATAAAGCTTTATCGAGAATATAGTCAAGAACGATGAAGAAGAGAGATTGTGATAGCACACAGCACTGCATTTAAGGCCTCAATACTGTGCACATACTGAATTTATGGCCATTGCGGTAGTACTTATTTGTTGCTTGGAAACCCATATTTTTTTCTGGGGAGACACTGTCGATGGCATTGCTATAGTCAAGATGAAGAACAGCGCGCCACTCGTATGATTGTTCAACAATTGTTCGTAAGATGTTAACATGTATGATTGGCTTCATTCTCCTTATTGCTTTGGAAAGGCCGAATAATGTTTTTCGCTTCATCGTTTAGAGAATCATTTGCGTCTGTACTTTTGATGCTACAGACAGCAAAGTTATTCCAGTATAATTTCGGTCACTTTTTTTCGGCAGCTTGACTAGCATTCCATGTAGCCAGTCTTCTGGCAAACGATTCTGGAGAGTAAGGATAGAGAGTTTCATCTCACATTATTTGACATGCTTTTAGTAGTTCAGCTACAATTTAATCGATCACATCAATCAGTGCTGTTTTAAGTACAGGCGTTCTCGTCGTCTTTTAGTTTTAGCACGTCGAAGTGACGAGCCGATCTCTGAACCCCTTCAATCAATCCTTAAGAAGTCACATAAGCCTTATTGAGGGCATTGAAGAAAAACCAGAATGGATAACAGGAAAAGTTTTGATAACTTTAAAGGCAGGAAGTCATTATTTAGTACCAACTGTATTCAAGAAATACTGATGTCATAAATTTTCTACAAATAATGTCATATGTAAATAGATTATTACTCGTAACGTACATGGTGTATGCCAATTTCCATTAACAACTTTATCTCCTGACTGGCAAAAGATCACATGTGCAAAATTTTCCCTAAATATATCTATCAAAGAAAGTTAATTGCTTGTATAACCATGAATACAATGTAATACTTTGCATTAAATTGGAAACAAATTAAAAATTTACGCACTCGCTTAAATATTTAAAGCCACAAACCGTTGAATATACATATCTATACGATAAAAATTAAGTTCTTTTTTTTTAAATTTATATACGGATACATTATCTTCAATACTTAACAGTTTAGTTTAACAATGTGCTAAAAATTAAATAAATAACAAATTTTTATCACGTTTACAATACAACAATACGAGTAATAACCAAAATTTTTGTATATTTCTCAGCAAAATTTTAATAATGTATGACTGATGTGCGTCAATTTGCAACAGCGCTGTGGCAGGGTTGCCAGCTATACAGAAATATTAATTTTGATTTGTATTTACTATTGATTTTTTTGGGCTTAAGTCCGTTGTGAGTTGTAGCGCTAATGGCTGCAACAACATTTTCATGCACAAAATGTTGCATAGTTTTAGGATTTTTTTTTAAACTATTTATTTATTCATTACAATTTATTTATCAAGAGCCAAAGTTTCTAAAATGCATCAACTTTGTTACTAATGCGCTGATTTTTTATATATTGTCAACATTTTGCAGTTCGGCGTTATGAAATTCAAACGTAATGCAGAAAAAAGGCTCCTAAAATTATGTGACATTTTTTTTTTTGTGAAAATGCTGTTGTAATACAAAGAAACTGGCGTTTAGGATTCAGCTTATAGGCTAGACGGACGACATCTTAAATCCGGATTATAGACGTAATAATGGTAATCTTTTTATTGCATGGTCTTAGGCATTTTTTAAATACATATTTTATCTTCCGCACTTTTTCAGTAAATTTTAGTTTAGTTTAGTTAAAAATTTCAAATTCAAAAAAAAATGTACTGAAAAAATGCGTTTGATGACACATTTTATTGTTTTTCTGGAGAACCACTGGCGGGCCCACTTCAATATTTGGTCGGCTTAGCTTTTTCTACAGAAAAAACCAAAAAAAAAAAAAAAAAAAAAATAAAAAATCGAAGTGTATACTATTGGGGTTATCGTGAATCAATATTCCCGGGAAATTTTACTCAAACTGCTACGTGTATATAGAATGCACGGCAGTCTGAGAAAATTCCCCGGGCATATATATTCACGATAACCCCCTATATGTACATAAAAAAAAAAAAAAATTATTTTTACTAGTTTTTATTTTAAAGCCTGTTTCAAGACAACTCATTTAAATCACCTTAAAATTGAGAATTGGACAAATGCAACTAAAGTTATAGCTTCTCAAAAAAAAAAAAAAAAAAAAAAATAAATAACCTAAAAATTTCGAAGTCCCATATTTCCGCCATTTTTTTAAACTTTGAAAAAATATTTGGTAGTAATTTTTTGCACTATATCGCTATTACTTATGGCAATTTATAGCCAAATCGGATTCCAACAACAAATTTTGTGAACTTTTTGACATAGTTTACACCATGCATTAAAAATGCCTAAAACCATGCAATGAAAAGATTCGCATTGTTACGTCTATAGTCTGGATTTAAGCTGTCGTCTGTCTAGCCTATTACAGCTCATTTCTAATAATTGACAATTGCTTTTTTTGTCATCCTTGAAGTATGCAATAAAAATAAAAAACATTGTGTTTATGCTGGAGCCTATAAATATGCAACAGATTCCATTGAAATTTGCATGACAAAAGAATTTTTTTTTTGTGACAACTTCATAGAAAATTTTATGCTATATTTTTTGGGGGCTTGTAGCTTGAAGGGTTATTGATTCTAATAGCACGCACAAGTCTAACTTTGTGATTTTTTCTCGCAAAGTTTTTTTTTCAAATTTAATAAAAGTAAAATTTAGCTGCGAAATAATACTGACAGGTAAAATCTAAGAAACATGTTTTATGTTCGAAAAATTTCCACTATCAATTGATTGATCGAAAGAATGGAAACACCAAAATTTCATTTCGTAATTTGATTGTTTTGTTTCACTGTTCTGTCTGTCAAACTGCCTGATTAACTGATTGATAAATTGACTGACTTCATAAAATATGATTAGCATTTTTATTTAGTAACCAAATTTGTTGTGAATTTTAACAATGAATGTTTTGCTGTAGTTTGTTGTTATTTTTTTTGTCGAAAATTTGTATTGGTAGTTGGTTGGTGTAGAAAATTTTTTTGTTCCATTCATTTCGGCTTAAACGTTCAATCATATTTAGGGCAATCATTTAGTTGTAACTTTAATTGCCATAAGTTGAGGTGCGCGCCAGTTGTGTCAAAAATTTGAATTTTTGTAAGTTAATTTAAAAAAAATGTAATAAAATTGTACAAGTTATGTATTGCTGAAATAAAAGGACTCGTGCCAATATAAAGAAAAGTGTATTTTCAACCAAAATTTAATTTAAAAAATTTAAAAAAAAATTATTATGTAAAATTTGGTTTCAGTAACATCACTAGAGCATACTCTGCCTCTAAACAGAAAACTACTGAACCGATTTTACTGAAAGTTGCGCTGCAGTTTTCTAGTTATTTCTCGTTGTATTGCTATTAATTTCAAATAAATCCGACGTACAGATAAGGAAAAATTTAATAAAAATGCCACATGCTTCCTCAAAAGTTGCTCATACCACATGTTGTTGCATATTCCAAAATAATTTCAATGCACAACTTCATTTCTACCGTTTACTTTGCCCTTTTGAGCATCATCATTTCCTTAATCCTGCTGCTCTCGTGTTTCCTCTCATGATATAACCAACACCTGTGTTTATTTTCTTTATGACAGTTCATCGACCACAGCTCACAATCACTACAACATATAAACACTCACAAACCAAGTTAAAGTCAAGGTCATCTAGATAAGAATGTTACTACTTGTTTTTGTTGTTGTTGTTTGTTGCGCTGTTGTTTAAAATTCAAGGTCTTTCCTAAAAGCAATAAATTTTATTCTACAACTACGGACGGCTGCTGCGCCATTAATTGCGTTGCGTTGTCGCTTTATGGCATAAAAGTGTGAAAAGTGTAGTTTATTTCGACTACGTTTTTACTTTGTAGCTTACGCGCTTAATATGTTAATAAAAACACTTTTGTGGTTATATGTACATATAGCTTCATATATTATCCCACAAAAAAAAAAAAAAAAAAAAAAATTTTAAGTTTTAAGTGTTTTTTGTGTTTAAATTTGCTTTATCACGTGTTTTTGTTTAGAATATTTAAAAAGCAATAAAGGAGAAACTCTTTAGAAAAAAAAAAAAAAAACAAAAATTAAAATATTTGCAAAAAATTTGAATTACAAAGTTGCCTATATCTTGTTTTGCCTAATTATCTTGGCTTATTATATCCTACACCCAGGGTATATTCACTTTGTCCTTCCGTTTGTAACGCAGATAAGGAGGCGTGGCAGACATAGAAAAGTATATATATTGATGATCAGCGTCACCTCCTGAGTCGATGTTGCCATGTCCGTCTGTCTGGCTGGGTGGCTGGCTGACTGGCTGGGTGTGTGTGGAAATACATTTTTTGGGAAAACTGAGCAAGATAATTCAATCAAATTTGGTGCACAGCCTCCGTCGTGATTGAAAATGAGCGAAGTCGGTCAACGGACACGCCTACCGCCCATACAAAGAATACATTCAAAATGCAATAATAACAGCATTATTCGCAATAACAGAAGCAAAATACATATAAATACTAGGGAAAGTAAATATAAGCTCTGAGCAAAAACTAGGCGAATTCGGACTAGAGGGCGTGGCACCTTCCATATAAACAAAAGTTTCAAAATGTTATACGGAAAGCGTTTTTTGAGATAACCCAACAAAATTACACTCAAACACTCGGATCTATAAATGCATGCTATACGCAAGATCTAGGTAAACTCGGCCAAGAGGGCGTGGCACCTCCCATAGAAGCAAATGTTTCAAAATTATATAATGAAAGTGTTTTTTGAGATAATCCAACCAAATTTCACTCAAACACGAAGAACATTAATTGTAAACTCTGAGCTTAAAGTAGGCAAAGTAGGATTAGAGGGTGTGGCACCTTCCATAAAAGCAAAAGTTTGAAAATGCTATACTGAAGGATTTTTTAAAGAAAACCTAACCGAATTTTACTCAAACACTCAGAACAGTAAATGCAAGCTCTACGCAAAATCAAGGTAAGCTCGGAGCTGAGGGCGTGGCACTTCCCATATAAGCAATTTGTTCTTATACTCTCCTAATAATATACTTGAATGCAGTGTAGGGTATTTAGTTTTTGGCCAGGCCAAAGATACCGCCCTTACTAGTTTTTTACTTTTGTTTGACTGAAATAAAGAAGATTTAAGCTTCTCAACACCAAGTTATAGCTCTATGAGTCTGCGTATTTTATGCCAAAAATTTCCAATTGTTTTTTGATTTAATGAATTTTTTTGCCAGAATGTATGGAAAATTTTGGTATATTGTGTTTGTTTTAAACTCATTTGAATATGTTTTTGAATCTGTGATTTGTATCTCGTCATCAGAAAATCAAATAATACAACCTAAGAGTGGGTTATTATAGAATTCAAAAACAAAAAATATATGAATATCTTAACGTCAAAAGTAAAACAACAGATTAGCGCCACTTATTTTTAATTAATTGAAAATTAACCTATTTCAGACTGTTGTTGATGGAAAAAATTTCAATTTATATAATTTTAGTTTATATTTAAAAGATAGTGGCATACTTTCTTCGAAGAATGGCTTCAATTTACATAGCAATTTTCATATTTTCCTATTCAAGTATGCTACCATAATCCTAACCTAAGCTTGGGTGTTATTTGTATAATTTTGTCTATAAAGGGTTGTTCAAGTATTACGTAAGCACATTTTCAACGATTTTAGAGCCTCTATGATGAGACATAACCAGTGTTTTATTTTACATAATACTTGAACGGCCTCTAAGGAACAGTACAAAATGGGTGAGTTTACTAAGTAATCTTTTCAAATGATTCCTAGCATAATATTATGATGTAAAGTTCTTAAATTAATTTGCTATCCAATCAATATTATTTTTCTAAATATCTTTATTTTAGTTAAAAAAAAACTTACTATGTACTTTCCCCTGTTATTCAACACTTGAAAGTTTATATTAATGCTTACAACACTACTCCGTAACTCTAAGTAGAAAGTCTGTTTATACGTACCTTCTACTGGTGATTGTTGGAACCTTCGAGGAAAATCCACAAATTGCTTTATCTAATGGTATTCGGACAAAATATTTCAATGCTTCTAGCAAGAGATTTGTAGAAAAAACTTGATCTTATATACGAACCTTCTTTTTATTATTTTTCAACATGTCCTTGATTCATATTATCAGTTTGGTTCATGTAGAAGTTTCAAAGAAATGACACATTGTATAGTGAAATAAGTTTTTGTATTGTTTTAGCATTTTCATTACACTACCCTCATCTTAAGCTTGTTCTATACAAGAACTTTCTCTGAAATTCCGGTTATTGCTCTTATTCTATATTTATACCGTAGTAATTTAAATGTTCTCAATGCTTCAGGAATCAAATTTGTAAAAAATGTCTGTTATACACAAACCTTCCTGGCATTGTTCTTCACCATATCCTTATCCACCTCTTGTGCTTGGTTTTTGCAGAAGCTTCAATTAAATGATAGTTTGTGTACTAAATTTTGTTTTTGTATCGTTTTTATATTGTTTGAATTATGTAGAGACTTCAATTAAATAAAAAGTTGTATACTGGATATTATTTTTGTATTGTTTTGGCATTTACGACAATTTGCTCCCATCGAGTTCTGTACAAAATCCTTCTCGTCAACTCTGGTGATTGTAGTAGTAGTTTAAAAGTTCTCAATGCTTCAGGAATCAAATTTGTAAAAAAAAGTTTCTGTTATACACTAACCTGTTCTTCACCATATCCTTAATCCACCTCTTCTATTTGGTTTGTGTAGAAACTTCGATTAAAATATAATTAGAATACTGATATTTTTGTTGCATTTTTAGCATTAACGTCAATTTTCCCCCGATCTTAAGCTTGCACGACCCTTGTTCTATAAAAAAATCTTCTATTCAACTCTGGTTATTGCTTTTGTTTAATTTCTTATTTTCATACTGTACTCAATGCTTCTAGAAAGAAACTTGTAAAAAAAAAAGCTTTATTTTGTTAATGAAGCTTCTTGTCGTTGTTCTTCACCATAACCTTAATCCACCTCATCTGTTTGGTTTGTGTTGAAACTTTAACTAAATGATAAGCTTTATACTGAATTTTGTTTTTGTATTTTTTTAGCATTTACCTCCTTTTTTCCCAATCTTATGCTTGCGCGACCCGTATTCTATGCACAAACCTTTTGCTATTTTATTGAGTTTGCCTGAAATGAAACCATGTACTCAATTTCAGCAAAATTCGAGATGGTCAGTCAAAACCTTGCTACGCTTGACATGAAATGGCTAAAATGAAAAAATTGGCATACATGGAAGGTGCATTACCAAGTACGAATCAGAAATCGCACCCGAACATAATGATTATGTAGAGATCAATTGGATATCCATAAATAGAAGAAGTCTCGCTACGCTAATTTTAACTAATAGCGAAGACGCTTGATGACATACCACTCTTAAATCCACAAATAATAATGTGAATATTTATAGTAAATTTCACACCTAAATTTAGGGTTAGCAACATGTGCTGACCATATACCAGACACAGCCAAAAACTATTGCTACTTTAAGCCATGGTCCAAAAATAACTATGAACAAGTGCTAATTTGCTTAATCAAATCAATTGAGACGACGACACTTGCCACTTACACTTTCGTCTTTTTTTAGATCAATCGATAGCAAATTAATTAAATATGTGTCGAAAAGAAAGAATGGTATTGATGTACAGTTGCCAATGCTTAAAGTTTTGATATAAAAGCAATTTGTGTGGCAAAATGATGGTGGATTTATCTGAATCCATGTATTTCTACGGGCTTAGATAACCTTTTACGCATTCAATGTTTCATATTTTAGGCCAAATAATAACCTATGTATATAGGTTCATACGCTAGGTGCAGTCTTCAGCAAAGTTGCTTCTCTTGATTGGATCAGTATAGATTTTTGCTTGCAGCACACGGACATCTCATAATAGACCTAACTATTTGAGTTACATCATTGCTAAATAGAATATCACACTTTCTGTTTGTTTAGTGTGAAGATATTCTGACATTAGTTGATTTTTGAAAAACTTTCACCGTCCTAATCTCTAGAATTTCTCGTTTTCTTCAAACCGAAACATTGTATGAGTTTAAACTAAAAAACACCTTAACCCTCAAAGCTCTTAATGTGCCACATAATGATATTAAACTTTCTTCTTTTGTCAATTTTGAAAATTTTCTATTGTTTCACACGTTCTTAACACTTGTGACTTAAGTGTACCGCAGAAATCCCCAACAGCATTTACTTACTTAGCAAAAAGTGTTGAAAAAACTTTTTGCGGTAATACAAGTTTTCTTAACACATTACATACATACATTGCATGTTATACCAAGTAACAAAAAAAAAAAAAAAAAACAACAATTAGCTGTCTCTAACATTCTATAAAAGTTGCGCTAATTATATGTTGTTGTTGTTGCTTTTGTTGTTGTAATTGTTGTTTTATTCCCTAAGGGGCTTGGCGCCGTCGCTTTGAAGTGGCGCCAAAACATTTTTACCCCTTACTTTACTACGTACGACGTACCGTTTTGTGTTTAACGCTGCGGTTGAGATCAGCTGCTGTCGTCATTAAGGCAGTCGTTTTTTCCAACTGTTGTTGTTGTTGTTGTTGTTGTTAGTATTGTTGCCTTTAATCTTCATTGATTAACTGAATTGAAATACATCCATACTTTCGAGAGTTGCTCACTCATACAGTTAGTTAGTTTTTTAACTCAAAAGTTCATCTTTGAGTTCAATTAACTTTTGTTGTTGTTGTTTTTTTTGTTTCTGCTAAAAGTTGTTGTTGTGTTTTTTTTATATTAGCGATTATATATATGTACTTATATACTTAGTTTTGTTTTTGTTGTTATTGCTTTTTAGCTTTTGTTACTGTAATTAGTGGCAAACTAATCATAGTGTGAATAATGGCAATAGATTTTTTCATTAGAATTTCAATTTCATGGGTTAATTTTTTTTTTTTCAAGTTTTAAAGCGTAGAAAATGCTGTTTTGTTGCTAAGCTTTCTGTTTCAGTTAAATTAATTAAAAAAACAATTTTTTTACAAATTTCAGAAAAAATTCTAAGAAGAAGCTTTCAATATTGTTTCGAAATTTACTCTTTTTGGAAGATTCGACAATCTAAAGTCTTAATAATACTTCTCACTTTAAGTATCTCTATTGCAGTTTTTAATAATTCAAAGTTCTTTATTTTTAATTTGAATTTTTGTCGGAGTATCTATAGTGCTTAAAAAAATTCTTGAAAAATAACAAATATTGAACTTTACTGCACTGCAATCAAACTGTAAGTGAACTGCATTCAAACGTGTATGTGCTTGTGTGCCATCTGAAAGAGATTGTCGAAACCTTCAAGAAACTTTTTAAACATTTTGTTCCAGCAAAACTCGAATGTTACCGTTAGTTCTAGCAACAGTGACGTAGCATGTACTTCGTGTTATATATGAACCTTCTCATCGTTTCTGGTACTTACGCCTTTTATATTTCTAGCTTTCATGTCGTACTGTGTATATTGTTTTATTTTGGATTGGATTGCAATGAACACTTAGTTTTGTTGTTGACTTTGATTTTGCATTTGAGTCAGAGCCAAAATTTTCAAAATGAAATTTCTGAATTTTTTTGAATCTTTCATCAAACTATAATCATAATACATTTAAGCGCTTACAAAGCAACTGCAGGATATAGTTGAAGCCTTTGAGAAACTTTTTAAGTACATATTCTGTTTCTACTATACACGAACGATCTCGATGGTGCTAGCAAGAGTTATTTTGTGCATGTATTTTGTGTTGTACACGAACCTTCTTGTCGTTACCGGTTGTCACATAAGTAATGTTTCTACTTTCGATGAGTTAAATGGAAAAGTGGAAAAGTATCGAAAAAAAAACAATAAGTATCGATGCACAAGGCAAAAATTAGTGTAAACTGAAAAGCGTTGTATCTCAGTGGACAAAAACAGTAATAACAAATTCTGCTAGACGTCCATTAGGCCGGTTCGGTGAAAAAATAATTGGAAAAAACGCCCACTGTTTGAAAGTAACTAGCAAACAAACAAAATTTTTTTGGAACCACTTAAAACAACCAAAATCGTCTTGTTTCCATAACTTTGGCAGGTGATGTCCGGTTCTTAAACATTATATGTATATTGTTGTAAAGGGCTAAATTGGGCCTTAATTGGCACTTTTTGGATAAAATGTCAATCTATTTCTAAAGACATAAATTTTGAAAAGAAAAAAATGGCATTTAGGGAGATACGAACCAAAGAAACGAGGTCAACCTAGTCTGGTATGACCTTGGAGGAAAAAATTTAGGCCTAATTGAGCCTTTTACAACAATATATAATTTTCAAACATCGGACCTCACTTGCCGAAGTTATGGAAACAAGACCATTTTGGGTGTTTTTAGAGTGGTCCAAAAAAAATTGTTTCCTAGATACTTTCAAGGCAAGCTTTCAAATTAGGGGCGGTTTTCCAAACTTTTTTTTTGTTTGTATGGAGACCGACCCGCCTAATGCCCATCACAGAAATGGAGGATGTCTTCCCAGTTCTTTTAATTTTTTTTTTCTATTCTTATGGAATGCACCTTGCATCTCCTTTGTTTCGGTGCCTTGTACATATTATTCATCTCTGTCAAATGCTTAGTTTCAGAGGTATAATGTATTTTTTCAGGGCTTGGTACCGATTAACGAATAATATTTGCTCCGTTTCGTATTACATATTATATGTAACAAATCCATCTATTTCGAAAAGTTTCTGAGATATGACGAATAACGTTACATAGAGAAGCGATACCTCCAATATTTTCAGTAGGCGTAATTTCTCCCAGCGTCCTCTGCATATTTGTCAAATCTCATTTATGTGCGTTAAATCGTTTCAGATGTATGACGAATTATGCTTTGATGGGCGTGTCAACGCTTACTTTTTCAATGAAAGGAATACATCTCGGTGCACTTTACATATGCACTAAATCCCAACCCTATGCGTCAAACAGTTTTAGAGATATGTTTAATTCTATTATTGAGGAGTGAGGCATCACCATTTTAAATAACCCGAGGTTTGCGATGGTTGACAGCAAGCTTCTCGAGCAAGCCTTGTTATATCACTTACGATAAGAGTGCTGAAAGAGGTCCTTCAAGTATTAATCAGTTCGTCAAGCATGTCTTCTAATTGCACTTGATATAATAAGCCAGACGCAGAAGAACATGAAAATAGTCCTTTATAAATCCCTTCCTAAAGAAACCCTTAGCCCTTAGAAAAATATTCAATATTTGCTTGAATTGTCGGGAATTTCTTTTAGAAGTAATATTCTCCGTAATTTTCTTTTCACGATGTTTATTGATAGCCCCTTAAGTAGTTTTTTATATATTCAATAAACTGATATTTTCTTTTTCTTTACAGATTTCTTTTTGAGCATCGACCGTCACACTGGCTTCACCCAATAATACGGCACCGCCCGTGCTTTGGCGCGCGCGCAGGAAAGTCGGTAAGTTAACATGACAATATTAAATGATTTTGATGAATGTCTATAGTTCCATAATTCTGAGTATTAAACGCGAATATATATAGCATAATCAAAAGAAGCCTAAGTTAAACTAGTAAAGGTGTAACTTTTGGCCTGGCCAAAAAATAAATACCCTACATTGCAATATTTTGAAAATTTTGCTTATATGGGAGGTGCCACGCCCTCTTGTCCGAGTTCACCCAGTTTTTGCTCAGAGCTTGCATTTATAGTTTTTAGTGTCTGAGGAAAATTTGGTTGAATTATCTCAAAAAAAGTTTTCAGTATAGCGTTTTGAAACTTTTGCTTATATAGGAGATGCCACGCCCTCTTGTCCGAGTTCGTATAGTTTTAGTTTAGAGCATGCATTTATAGTTTTCAGTATTTGATTGAAATTTAGCTGGATTATCACAAAAAACGCTTTCAGTATAGCATTTTGAAACGTTTGCTTATATGTGAGGTGCCACGCCCCCTTGTCTGATATCACTCAGTTTTTGTTGAGAGCTTTCAGTTATAATTTTGAGTGTCTGAGTCAAATTTGGTTTGATTATCTCAAAAAACGCGTTTAGTGTAGCGTTTTGCAGCTTTTGCGTGTATGGGAGGTGCCACGCCCTCTCGTCCGAATTTGCCCAGTTTTTTCTCAGAGCTTGCGCTTTTGATTCGTAGTATTTATGTGCATTTTGGTTGCATTGTCTTAAAAACTACTCCTGAAGTTGCATTTTGAATATACTTTTTGTATGTGCGGTCGGCGTGTCCGTTAATTGATTTTGCTCATTTTCAATCCCCGGAGCTAGCTTTGACGGCGGAGGCAGTGCAGCGAATTTCATTGAATAATCTTGCTTAGTTTTCCCAAAAAGTGTATTTCCACACACATCACCCAGCCAGCCAGCCACCCAGCCAGCCACCCAGCCAGCCACCCAGCCAGCCAGACAGACGGACATGACTATATCGACTCAGGAGATGACGCTGATCAAGAATATATATACTTTTCTATATCTGCCGCGCCTCCTTCCCTGCGTTACAAATGCAAGGACAAAGTGAATATATCTTGGGTGTAGGGCATAAAAATTGATCACAATAACATTTTGAACAAAATGAAAATTACACACAATAAACTTTTGAGTTGCATTAAATTTTTCATAACTTTTATACAAGAAATAAATAAATAAAAATATAATCACGAAAAAGTCCCTAATTCCTCGTGACTAAAAGTTCAACATAAATAATTTTAAAAATTCATTTAATCACAGCAAATGCTTTGAAATTCAAGTTAAGACTTAAAACTCTCTTGAGGTTTTTTGGTATAAGTTTCACAAAATCTTATTACACTGTCAAATTAATCTGCAGAATTAGAAAAAAACCAAAAAGCAACAAAACATGAATAGATGCCCCGCCGCCAACAATGTCGAACTGTCTGACGGTCGCACACAACGTAACGGGATACCCTTGCAACTTTACAATTAATAATGCACCACTTCGAATGAAAAATATTTCAGAAGATGAAGCAGACATGAAAAAAAAGACAAAAATTCAAATAAAATCACTTTCATCTTAATTTAATTTAATCCTTTGCTTTTATATCATTCAACCAGAAAAACACTTGGGCGAAACTCTTTTTTTTTTTGTCATTTTTTTTTTTGCTCACAGCACAAATCCTTGCTATATCCTTTTGGGGAAGGAAGCAACATCGTGCTTTGCAAAGGAAATACGAAACATTTCACTGCATAAATCATTCATAAAAATAAGGCAATAAATGTGAGAAAGTGGCGGCGGCAGTTGGAATAAAAGAGAATTTTAAGCTGCTGCGGCGGCGAACAAAACTCTTGGGGGAATTTTGAAACGAAAAAGTGAAAATTTCATATCAAATACGAACGCTTATGTGTGGGGTTAGTATCTTTTTGCTTTTTGGTTTTGGGTTTAATAAGTGTGGCATTATAAGATACATTTTAGATAATTGCTTGCTAAGTCTTATGCTTAAAAATGTTTCTTTTTCTTGAACTCATTCTCAAACGGTAGGTTTTTTTTTAAAAAAAGTTTTTGCTTTATTTAGGTAAAGTAAATTAATTAACTAAAAGCCATGAATGGTATAGAAAATTGATTGGTGATTAAACGTTGGTTAACAGGGGGTTAACGGAGGAGTGATGAAACGAAACATGAGACGCTCTTGGCTACACATTGTCCAATGTCTGGCCTCAATCAGCCTGCTGCCTCCCAGCGGTAACCACTGGGTATGGTGGTTGGCGGTGACTCTGTTGACCGCAGTGTCGCTGTCAGCTAGCAGCCAAAGCAGGAACGCGGAAGGGCGCGACTTCTGGAGAGCTGAGGGTAAGCAAAGTGGTAAAAACCAATCCAAAATAGGATTTCGAGGGTTTTCCTGAGAAATTCGCATTTGCTAACGTGTTCCCACGATCCATAGTAAGTCGAGTCGTACATGGTAAAGTGGCCATATCAACCTTGGGTAGGACTACTTATCCCAAGAAAGCCTTGAGTTTTCTTAAAGGGAGGGTTCTCACAATCCATGATAAATCGACATGGGTGATTAGTCCCAGGTGAATCAGAATCTAACAGTAGCGTATTGCTACAAATTCTGACCAGAGATTATTCTGGTACCCTGCGGGTAAGGGGTCAGAATATGCCCGAGGTAAGCATGCCTGTCGTAAAAGGCGACTAAAAGCGGGTGACCAGCCAGGGTGTGGAAGGGTGTAGCGTTGGACAGCGATGCGCCTCGAAAGAAAAACCCACAATGCCCGTAACTGGCACTGACAAGGCGAGTCGATGCCGCCTTAAAATAAGCATCTTGTCGAAATCCTGAAGCGTCTGATCCAGAGTGGGCGGCTCCCAGGTCAGCGTCTGTTCCAGATTGGGCGGCTGAAATTAAAAGTGAATTTGGCCACTATATTTGCAGCGCTTGCCGGATCCAGCTTTAAGCTTATAACTTACTGCGTGGGGCGTTGCCGAGAAGATTATACTAATGAAGCATGGATCGAAAATCGATGGGAAATAACTCTCCAAGTGGTACCCACCAGAGTGTGGTTAATCCACCTGCCTCGGCAGCATGCACATCGGATTTGGAGGTGCAAGAAACATGCATAGTTAGGAATGATTCTCCTATAACTGGAACCAATATGGTTTCTCAAAATTTTAAAATCCTTTCGATGAAAACTCGAACACGCATCGGCTCTTGGAATGTCCGAACTCTAAATATTGGCCCTATGCTCCTCCTAGGAGTTAAAGGAGAATACATACATACATACAGGAGTCAGTAGCTCTTTGGAGTATCCGGTTTGCTGGATACTCCAACTGACTATTGGGATGGCCCTTCTGGGAGTTTCGTGGTGGCTGCGGTTTGGACCTAAATCGCAGTAAGAGCTCAGTGTGAAGTTTCATTCACAACCTGGTGCCATGACCCAAAGAATGCCAAATGCTTAGATTGTTCTCATTTCCTCATCATTGGAAGGAATTGGGTCTGATTGCATGATTCTTAACATGAAAACCAACTATCGGCATTATGCTGATGGAAGGTTGCGGCGCCCGTCGTACACTGGAACGTGCGTGAAGAACAACGTGAGATTAGGCCATCATGGCAGGTGCTCATGTGAAGCACAAGAGACTTCTGTATATTCCATTTTTAAATTCATTGTCATCTTAACAGAAGCATTTTGAAGTTTTTAGAAAACGTGACTTTTGAGCTTATAACGTCAGTTTTCCAGCGCTGGGTATTCACATAGGAAATGAACAAATAGAATCTCCGACGTCAGCATTCTGTAAAAGTGGCATCTACAAAGCCAAGCTGACGATTTTTCTGATACCACGGCAGTCTAAATCCCAGTTTGTTGTATCTTCTGGACTGAATATTGGGTCCGTTCTTCTGATAATTCATGGTGGCAGTGATTCGGATCTGATCCACAAGCAGAGTTCGGTGTGGAGTTACATTGAAACCGGGTGTCATAACCCAAAGAAAGACAGAGATATTCATTGGTCGCGCCAGACTGCATGCTACAAAAAATGGTAACCTATTTAAGCTCATTGCAGCATACAGTATTGAGTCGTTCGTTGCTATATTAAAATATGTATAAGTAACACCCTGACATCAATCCAGAACTAGAAGGCATTCACGTTAAACCGAAGTAAACTTTTTCTTCGGCTTGCTCACATTACTTTCACTTATGATTGGCTTTTTTAGAGCTTCTTTAGAATTATCTAGAGAGTACCAACTTATGGTTCCCTCAAGATCGTCAATTTTGAGGAAGTGGTGTTCACTCTCGTCATGTATCATTTCCCGGGTGAAATGGCTCTTGCAAAGTAAAAACCATTGGAGCAGAGGAAATAATGCAGAAAAGTTCTCTTTTCCTTTTGATACTTATTGTAGAAGTAGCGGAAACTTATCTGTATTCATGCTTATACCAACCAGAGTAGGATCTCCATAGCTCAGCTGTTTTAACTAACTAACGGAAGATAAGGAAGGTATTTGATTAATTATGTAGTTAATACTTAGTCAAGGCGAAAATTATATGTACAAGTGAAAAACACTATGTCAGTTTTTTTTTAATTTTGAGCTAATTTGTATATCTGGTCAGAAATATTATAGTCTTAAGATTGAAAAGACCCATTTAGCCATATTTCTGTTAAAAAGTGATTATTTTCATAGTAAAAGTAAAAGCAACGATTTCCGTTCGAAAAATGAGATTAAATTTTTTGGACATCAAATATCTCAAACTTGAAAAACGATATAGGAACGATATTTTTTCGACTATACTTTTTCAGATATTTTTCATTGCTTTTGATACATTTTTATGTGTCGACTTTCAATAATTTTTATTTTTTATAAAAAAATAATTCTGGAGGTGTTTTACTCTTTTGGGCAATTATTTTTAGCCAGTTTCCTCTGCAATCATTTCTTCTAAATTGATATTGTAAAAATAAATAATTCGCATATGCATATAAACATCTAACTTTAATTTCCATTAACTTATATAGTTTGAATGTGAACTGCAATTTATTGAACTTACACATTAGTGCTACAAGTTTTTCCTATAAATGTTTAAAAACAGTCCCTTTTCAATGCAAGTGTCCTTTTGAGTTATTGCCAATTTAATCTATAAAAAAAGGTTCAAAACTTTTAGCAAAAGTTCATTATTTTTTCTACACTTCTCTGCACTCAATGTAAGTATTCCCCTGCATAGAGGCTGCCAGCCATTGTGCAAATTATTCCTCTTTGCAGGACTCTCTCTGCCAGTCATTCACTTTAGTAACTCAACAACAACGTTTGAGCATAATATCTGTGTATTAATTTAACAACACTTACATAAGCATTTAAGCATGATGACTGAGATAAATGAGATCCGGTCAGTCAGTTAGGATAAGAACAAAGATTGACTGACTAACAAACTGTCAACAATTTAAAGTTGAAAAACACTAACACACCGAGTTGTTTACAAGTACATACGTATTCTGCTTGTCAGTTCTTGACCCTTGGTAGTGAGTGCATTGAACGTTTCAGTGATGAATGAAAATTGAAAATTTATATGAATTTTGATAAGTTTTGATTGTTTTTCAAGGAGGAGAAATCGCACAGATGCAATCTCTTGAACTTATCCATATGCTGTTCATGTTGTCGTAGATCTATCAATGTGTACTCTCTTGTATTGTTATTGTATTGTGTGCATAATTTTGCATTATTGTTGCCTGAATGTTTGTTTTACTCATTTAAATGTACAATGACTTGCTCTGTAAGTTTTGCTAAGGACAAGGAAATCGTTTCTTTCTTTTACATTTCGTCCTTTGACCGCGTGAGACAATGAACTTCATGTGTGAGCTTAGTCGATAGGACAGTGTATGAAGACATTAAACGCACATGTGTGCACATGTTTATTGTTATATGTACGTATATCTTTTGAAGTGTGTAAATTGAAATTGTTTTAGTTTGTTAGTTTTGGTTGTAAAGTTCTTGAATTACAATTTGAAATAGCGCAAGACATTTATGCAGAAGAATCAAAAAAGTTAAAGTTCAAACTTAATGTCAAAACTAATTGCATGCGATATTGATAAATTTTTCGCTTGTTGAATGCTGGGCAGTTTCTATCTCTTGTTATAATAAGCGTCTTTTTCTAATCAAATGACTACTCCATTGATAGTGGAGTGTTCTGTTCTATTCCCGACCCTATTTCTAGTTTTAGGTTGAGAGGAAAAGAATCTACTACTTCTTGGTACGCTTCTTATGTTCCGTTTTCTTTTAAATGTTCCTTTAAATTTTTAACATATTTCTTGCCTTTAGTGACCCCTTGTGAAATTTTCCGTAGAATATTTTTGCACAATGCTTTAACCCACTATAACCCAGTTTTTTGAAAAAGGGGTCAGAAAGACTCATAAAAACAGGATATAATGGGATAATGAGTTCGAGAAAAGATTTCCCCGTGTGACTTCATTATCATGTTCATTGTTCATTTTCATGTTGTTAAGTGTAATCAACTCACTCGCTGGAAAGAACATCCACATCTACTGTTACTGTTCGATGTACATCGTTCTCCTTAAAAAGTTTCTAACTTCTGACACTTTTTTCGATTCCTTTCCAAGAGGTAGGTTTAAATGGCGGCAAATCAGCCACGGTGGTTTTTAAAAAATTTCAACTTTTTGAAATACCACCCGCGATTTTTTTCGGGGATAGTGTTGGGGGACCCTTCTAGTATCAGAATCCGGGAACCGCGAAATCGAACGTCCAGCCGTTTTTTTTTTTCGACATTTGAGTTTTTTTAACGATTTTTGAGAATGTCTCGGATTTATATACATATTATGTTCACATATATATGTATATACGTACATATATATACTTGTATATGTATATATGTGTAATATATATATATGTATATACTATATATACATACATACATACATACATATTAAAGGTATCGTTTCCGCACCATTTATTTTTAAAAAAAATCGGGTTTTTCGTATATAACAAAACACAAACAAAAACCGGATACAGCAATAGTCACTCCAGATGTGATTTTTGATGCTTAATCCGAATCCGGTCTTAGAATTGCTCTATTACTTCTGGACTTTGAGATATCCTTACATAAATGTTTAAAGGACACCATTTTTTTCCCTATTTTGGAAGTTATATAACAAGATAAGGTAATATTATGCCGTAAAATCTGGTATGACAGTTAATAGCCCTGGTCTTTTTCTTGAAAACTCAATCGAACCGATAACGATATCTTTTTTTTTGTCGGAGATATCTTTACCTAAAAAGTTAAAAAAGTGCAAAAACACGATTTTTGGCTATATTGGATGTTATATGCAGGACACACGAAATTTTTTTGTGAATTTCTATTACCAGAAACATTTGGTACTTTCTTTTGGCTTTCAATTGAGCTATTAAATGTTCATCTGCAATATTCCTCTACAAAGTTATGACCATTTAAAAATTACATTTTGAAGTGCAAACTCACAGGGGTGCCACTAAAATATAGTGTACGAGTATTTCTTACATACGTATTGCTGCAACATGTCGTCTTAAAATAGTCATAACTTTTAAGAAAACTATTACAAGAGACCACTTGTTAGCTCATTTTGAAGATAGAGAATGGTTTTAAATGCTTCGGTTGGTAAAAAAGAGCAGAAAATTTCGCCCGTACTGTATACAACCTCAAATATAGCCGAAAATCGAGATTTTTCGCTTTAAGTTTCATGGTGTGATTTTAAAGTTAACATAACTTTGCAGAGAAATATTGCAGATAAACATTTGATAGCTCAATTTAAAGCCAAAAGAAAGTACCAAATGTTTCTGGTAATAGAAATTCACAAAAAAATTTCGTGTGTCCTGCATATAACATCCAATATAGCCAAAAATCGTGTTTTTGCACTTTTTTAACTTTTTAGGTAAAGATATCTCCGACAAAAAAAAAGATATCGTTATCGGTTTGATTGAGTTTTCAAGAAAAAAACTAGGGCTATTAACTGTCATACCAGATTTTACGGCATAATATTACCTTATCTTGTTATATAACTTCAAAAATAGGGGAAAAAATGGTGTCCTTTAAACATTTATGTAAGGATATCTCAAAGTTCAGAAGTAATAGAGCAATTCTAAGGCCGGATTCGGATTAAGCATCAAAAATCACATCTGGAGTGACTATTGCTGTATTCGGTTTTTGTTTGTGTTTTGTTATATACGAAAAAACCGATTTTTTTTAAAAATAAATGGTGCGGAAACGATACCTTTTATATGTATGTATGTATGTATGTATGTATATATATATACATATATATATATTACACATATATACATATACAAGTATATATATGTACGTATATACATATATATGTGAACATAATATGTATATAAATCCGAGACATTCTCAAAAATCGTTAAAAAAACTCAAATGTCGAAAAAAAAAAACGGCTGGACGTTCGATTTCGCGGTTCCCGGATTCTGATACTAGAAGGGTCCCCCAACACTATCCCCGAAAAAAATCGCGGGTGGTATTTCAAAAAGTTGAAATTTTTTAAAAACCACCGTGCAGCCACACATAGACCAAAAATGTCAATAGTGATAAAAGAGATAATAAGTCCCAGAAATAATCTGAAAAACAACAGGTCAGCACCACTGAATTTAAATACCCGATCAAGGGTAAAAGAAAGTGTACCCAAGGACGGGCTCATAAGAATTCTAGTGAATTTTCCAAAAGTATGTAATATATCGCTATTCTAAAACTATAGACAGGCGTACAAGATTTGACTTGGTCTATTCGGATTTCGCTTAAATTTTGTTTGTGGTTTCCCATCAAAAATGCTAACAAAAAAATTGAGTGATTTTGGTGGTGAATTTACAAAGATCGGTCGATACTGCTTCACGAAATTGATCATAACTTGGACATTTACATTAACGATTTTCATGTTCTGGCCTATTTTGAAAAAGCAACGAAATAACCTAATAACAGAAGTATAGATAGTACTATTTTTAGTACTTTTTACTACGTTTTTAGTTATTTTTTAGCACTTTTTTAGTTCTTAGATTGCAAAAAAACGCTGCATGCCATACTTTTAGGTGTTCCAATATACATATTTTTTAGGAGAAGAAGTCAAAACTTACTTTCATATGAGTCCAAGATCAAGATGTTGTGTTAAACGATTCAGAAGTTATGCTTTTTTCAACGTTTTAAAACATGTAATCGACTGATAATGCTTCACTAAATTATCCATGATTTTTACATATCTTTATAGATTTTCTTGTTCTAGTCTATAACGGAAATGTAGCTAATCAGGTTATAAGTATCAAAATAGTTTTCTACTATTTGAGGAATAGTAATACTGTTAATATTCTTTTAATACTAAGGTTAATTCGAAACTCTCCATTCCCCACTTTTTAGATCTTCTATGATATTTTTAATGGAAAGAAGACAAAGCTATCTTTCATATGAACCAAGTGCTCTCCAATAATCCAAAATTCTGAAAAATTTTTGGCCCAAAGTGCTTGATCAAAACAAAAGCCCGTGCATTTCATTCGACCTAAGTGAGAACTGTAAATTTTTAATAAAAATTATACGAGCTTAAATCTATGAAAAAATGTGATAGGGTAAACTGGGGTACTTAAGTCAATCAATATTTAAAGACTTGTATTTTTGACAACTGTTGCAAGATCTTAACAATCGGTATTGTTTTCATAACTTTGATTATTTGAGAATAAACTAAAAATAAATATCATATAAACTACAATAAGGTTTTTTCTAAAAAAATGCTAAAACGTAAGAAACCACACGCGAAAAATTGAAGTAAAAACTATCAAAGTTCATGACAGTGGTTTCAATCTAACTGGGTCTTTTTCTCCATTTCAGCTTTTAGGACCAATTCCCGTTTTCACACCGAAATTGGCAAAGTCAAATGTGCCTCGGTGTCAACGGTACCCCTGTTTACCCTACATATTAATTTTATCTAAACAAAGTTTTCATTCCATAAATAAATACTCCATTTACTTAAGTTAAATACGTAGGCTGCCTTTTATGTTTCGGGATTGGGCAACCTTAGTGTTGCAATCTGGCAACTATCGTAAAGTTAGACATTTTTGAGGTTATACGTATTTAGAACATTTTGACATACGAGCGTTATTTGTGTTGTTTACAGTAACTTAAAAGATTCATCTCGCCCAAAAAATGGAATTAAATCGTGAAAATTTTTGGCGATGAAGCTCCATCAAGGACCAGTGTTTATCGATGGTATGGTGAATTCAACCGAGGTCGTAGTTCACTCCAAGACGAATTTCGTGAAGATCGTCCAAAATCAGTTGTTGTTCCGGAAACCATTGATGCTGTGCGCCAACTGATATTGCAAGATCGTCATGTGACCTATCGTGAGATTGAGACAATCTTAGGTATTAGTGCGACCAGCATACATTCAATATTGCATGAACACCTGGCCGTAAAAAAGCTTTGTTCTCGTTGGAAACCCCATAATTTACCCAGAATTTAAATTATCAATGGAAAAATTGCTTTTCTTAACTCACTATAAACGAAACAAATAGCACTTGTACATCAAAACGTTGTGAGTACGTTTATACTAAGAAATGTCAAACTTTATTATGGTGTTGCCAGATTTTAGCTTTTGACATTAGTGTTGCCCAATCCCGACATATAAAAGGCAACCCTCGTATTGTTTCTGTCTAATAAATCCGTTTTAAAGTTGTTAAAATTTAAAAATTAAAATTTTATTGCTCCCATAAATTTTACATATTATATACATTAAATAACAATTATTTCCTGACATATATATAATATTTTTCTAGGAATTCAAATTTAAATAGTAAGTAGTAGTACGTTAAAGAAAAAAATTAAGCAATTTGCCCAAGCATTGGTTACATTTATAATAGTTTTCCAAAAAAAGGAATAAAAAAGAAATTCAATTACATATTTTATGTAAAGTGATTATAACTTAAAGATGTAATAAAAATGGCAACCACTGTATCAAATTGAGAGCACAGAGTTGCCAATTCAAAAAAACCAAAACAAAAACTTGACAGAGAGTGTATGCTCTCTCTCGTTCACATCGTGTGCTATGCCAAAATGTTACTTCCGTTTCCGCTCAGCTGTGCGATATGCCGGTTTTTATTATTGCCATTGGTGTTTGCTGTATTTTGTTTTCGGTTTCTAACGTTTCTTTATACATTTTACGATTTTCAAGCCAAATTTCGATTGTCAACGCAAGTTATTTGAGTAAAACTTACAGAAAAGCTTTCATTAAGCTTTTTTTTCGACTTTTCGCCTAGAGTTTGAGTTTATTGACCAACTGAGTGTGCAATGCATATTGCTGAGATTTATTTCGGAAAGAAAAAAATGGAAAAAAATTCCGGTTTCAACCGCAAAGGAAGGCATCATGTGGCTTCCAACATTTGAGCGTGACTCCATTGACTTGACTGCATTTTGAGGGCTAAGCCGTTTCAGCAGTGTTCCATTAAGTTTTTTTGTTTGTTTATTTTACTTTATTTTATCATTTTGTTTTTGTTCGCTTTCGTTGTTGTTGCTGCTTCTTAGCATGTAGAATATGAAGTTGGCAACAGCTGTTCGTTGCGTACGCTGAGGTTCATTTGGTCAGCTGTGGTTGTTCTGGCTGATTAGCTGTTTGGTTGGTTGGCCACTTGGTTAATGCGGAATTTGATTTATGGTCAATTTAAGAGAAATCTTTGCTTCTTTCTGCTTTCACCCTCCACCGCCCCAAATACAAATGCGTCTTTTGGTTGAACAACTGACTGTGGGGTTTGATATAAAACATTAAAATAAATGTGTTTGCGCGTAAATCAGAAGCGGCCTTCCACAAAATGTAGAGTTATCAGTGTTTACAAGTTGGGAAGATTCTGCTGCTGTTCGTTGATTAATCTGCCAACAGTAAAGTAGCTGACAGTGTAACATATTATAAGCCATTTTATAGCCCTTCAAATTTTGTTGAGGATGAAGTATGTAACTTGGTAATTTATTTGTATTTATTTTTTTGAATGTCGTATATTCTACATGCATTTCTGTTAGTTATTTTGGCAATTTTTGCTCAAAAGAAATTTTACTGTAGTTGTTTTAAGGTTATTTCATACAATTTACTGCAATTTGGTACGATTTGTTTTTTTATTATGAAGTTATCACATAATTTTATTAATTTTTATTATAAATAAAAACAAAGTTGTCTTGTTTCAATAGAAAACCACTCACGAGCAGTGATGCGCTTTAATGACAATCAATTGCATTGCTAATTTGTTTTATAATTTTTATATATTTATAATATTTTAATAAAATATATCTATAAAATAGCAGAATATTAAATTTATATGTATATTTTTTTATTCTTTTCAGGTAAGTTCAAATGTTATTGATGAGCAAGAATTCATGGAAAAGGTTTGTTGAAAAAATTACATTATTAAATGTTGCCTCCGTGAACAATCAAGGTTTTACTTATGAACATACATATCGATACGTCCAACGTAAAAGTTGGTAAGTCGAAAATCGTAGTTTTTAGTTATGATCACTTTTGTATTGTTTTCGTTAAAACAAGAAAACCAAAAACAAAAATTGAATAAATACTATTAAAGTCTGTAGACAAAATAAAGATTTATCGACTATTAAATCGTTGTCACTATTCAAAATTGATTTACAGAGATATTAACAATTTCAACTTATAATTTGGATAAAATGAATACATATGAGTTGTAACTCTAGTTACCAACTAATGTTCTTTTTCAGTTCCATGAGAAAAGTTGGTAATTTAACTTGGCAACTAGCAATAAAAATATTTTACGGACATTACGTTGGTATGTAGGACTTTCAACCACTGATTTTTTAAGAAAAATTAACTAATAACTTTGTAAGTTAAGTTACCAACGCAATTTGTCATTCTTGTTCCGTGCATAAGTTATCAACTTAAGTTGCCAAAATTTTACATGGAGACCTCAATAAAATATACTTAGGTTGTAACTTCAAAAATTGCTCCCAGCCCTTCAAATTTCAAACTGAAGGTTCTAAAATTTAACACAAGATGGAGTCTAATGCATCTAATGGTAACTTGAGTTACAAACTTTTACGTTGGATGTATCAATATAAATCTGAGTTCCCACTTTTGTATGCAATTCTCTGGAAAATAACGCATTGTTTTTTGCGAATTTTTTGAAAAACTATTAAACGTTGAAAAATTACTTATTATTAAGTTCTAAATATTGGAAGTGCAAATTTTTGATCCGAACTAATACAAATGCCAACAACAAAATTTTTAAATTTTTAACGAAATTATCCACAACTTGTACATTTCTTAACCGATTTTGATATTCTGACACATTTTGAAGGGGAATGAATGAGGTAATAAGTACAAATTAAGATTTAAGTATCTGGCAAATAGTGCTAGGTATTTTTATTTCTTTTTTTAATTATATAAATACCATGATTACAAAAACGCTCCATACTTTTAAGGTTTTCCATATGAATCTGTAAATATTAAAAGGGCGGAAGTCATGAATTTCGACATGTTAGTTTTTTTGCAAATTTCTAATGCTAGAAGATAGTTCTATCGTCTTGTGTTATAATAGAGCCTGAAAAAAATTCTTGTCTGTACAGCCTCTTGAAATATCGGTTTTTTGCTAAAAGGGCGGAAGTCATGCCTATTTAACTTCATGAACTTTTAACAAATAACTCACTGCATACTCAGATGCTGACTGGCAGTTACTTGGGATAAACTTTCGTGTAAGATTGAAGAATATGACTAAGTATGTTATTTTTAAAAAATTTTCAAAAATGGCTGAGGTATAAGATATTGAATTTTTAAGAATATTTTGGTTTGATAAGCTATAACTTTTTATCCAATTTTAAAATTAATTATGCCAAAGAATTTTCTTTACAGCCAAAAATTTCCAGAAAAAAATAGTTTTCCCAAATCTTACACTCAAAAAATTTTTTTTTATTACATTTTTGAAAATAATTCTTTTTTTTCTTAATTTTCTATCCAAAAAGCAGCTATAAGTGTAGTCTACAAATCCTCCAAGTTTCAGCTTGGAACCATCTGTGGTTCTCCAGAAAAAAATAAAATGTAACATCGTATTCAGTATTTTTACTACTGTACTTAAATGAACTTCAAGTAGTCTATTTAGTTAAAAATGTCGTAAAACTAATATACGCCAGACTTATTTAAGCTTTTTTTAACTTTCCCCAAGAAGTTAAACCCTGCAACCAATATAAAATAACTTGAAATAGCCCGTTAAATGTTAAAAGGGTGGAAGTCAGCTGTGTTGTAACGCAAATAACTCCCACAATGAGAATGAAAAATATATAAAAAATTGGTTCTTTTGAACCATTTGGATGATTCCTAAATTTTAAGCCATAAAATTCTCTATAAAACACAAAAATATAGCAATAGAACCGTTTTTTTCAGCTACCCGAAAGTTTACTTGTATTGATTTCCGCCCTTTTAACATTTGCCGATTCATATGAAATATACACCATTTGTAGTCTCTGATAACTCTTAACCCTTTCGACCCGGCTGGGACAATATATATATGTAAATTGGGATATATTGTCCCAGCCGGGTCGAAAGGGTTAAACTCTTTGAATATATAATAAAAGTTTTATCTTATTTATAGTATATATAAGTAGGCCGTGAGTCGTTTTTAATGATTTTAGTAATAAAAAGTATCAAAAATTGTACTTTTCTCAAATAGAAAAAACTTATTTTGTACTTATAACCTGATTACCTGGCCTCAAATGAAACCACAGAGAACATTTCAGGAAAATCCGGGAGGGTCAGTCAAATTTTGTTTTGCTAGGCATTTAGAATTCATGTCTTACTTCTATTTTTCGAAGCATTTATGAGACGTCATTCAAGTCAAAACAATTCAAGCAAGCACGTCACGTAGAAAAATGCTTCTTCTTTCTTAGTATATCAGTCCCGAGGATGCCAAAGTTTCTTTTGAAATTCTCTGCCAGACATCTGATCCGTTCAGCAGTCTTCTGTAGCTTCACACATTCAACTTTCTACAGTCATTTTCCATAGCGAATGTTTATTCTTTCTGGGCTCTTCTCTACGTTCTCTTATCAAAGCATGTTTTGCAATATGTAGTTTTCTACTGACGGCATTTTTTGTTTGAGCTTTAAGTTCTTTGTATATTCGGGCATAAGTTATGATGGTTAATGGTGTTGCTGCGTTGTTTTAATGGAGTATAAAAAGGGTAATATCGATGCCCCTGATGAAAAGTGGGATTTTTCATTTCCCCCACAAAAACTAGGATGTTTTATATTTTTGGACGAAAAGTAGCATGTTTCAAACTTTCAAAGGAAAAGTAGGATGTTTCATGTTTTTTACGAAAAGTAGAATGTTTTACATTTTTGGACTAAAAGTAAGTTGTTTCAAACTTGAAAACAAAAAATAGGATATTTTATACTGAACGAATACATAATGCATCAACCCAATTTTCGTGCTAGGCATAGAAACGTCTTAGTTTTTGTCCAAAAACATAAAAACTTTAACGTCCTACTTTTCGACACGAAACTTCGAAAAAACCTACTTTTCAACATTCATATATAATGAAACAACCTGGTTTTCATCGAAATTGGTTTGTTGCCCAAGAATCACCGACAGCCTAGTTTTCGTAGAACATATAAATCATCCTACTTTCCGTCTCAGGCATCGATATAGTGATATAGAGTATTCAAAATGTGATCTATGCGGTTACTCAAAGTAGGGTGTTGTAAGTTGGAACTTAGATATGTCTTATATTACTTAAAGGCTGGTTACATGTGTCATTACTTTTACGAAATAAGGAAAAAATCAAAGGTTGCAGCAAAGATTATAAAATTGTGTATAAAATGATTTAAAATACTTTCATATGAACTTCTATATAAAATTTATACAAAAATAGTATAAAAGATTTTTGTATAGTGATACTTTTAAATTCAAACCAAAATAGTGTAAGTTGAATTAATACTTTATTTATATGAAAATACCAAGTTGTAGCATAGAATTTATACCAAATTTGGTGTGGATTTGTATTCATTCCAATTTAGTTTGAATTTTACACCCAAACTTTTGGTGTGCTGTGCATTGATTCATGATAGCGCCAATATTTGCAGCTTCAATAATTCCTTTTTCATGTGAAAATTTTGAGTTTTTTTTTTTTGGATAAGTTTGAATTAAACGAAACTCAACTTTTCTTTATGGTTTACAGCTCCTTTTATTCATGTCAACAACATTTTCATTATAATTAAAAAATTATATGCCAAAATGGCGTTGAGCTTTATGGTTCTTCTATCGATATGGAAGTATCAAAACCAATAAACAATTCAAGAGCAAATCCTTAATTTCTGTCAATAACTGAAATGATTCAACATTGTCAGGCAGTTTGGGTATGATTTTTTCACCATCGATTTTCCCCAGCGCAAATTTTTTCCCCAAAGTTTTTCTCATAAATTTTGTTTTCCCCAAAACTTTTCAAAAGAAAAAATATTTTTTTTTCCCAACATTGCGAAAAAACCAACTATCTGAGGACCTTGCTTGAAGTAGCCTTAGGAATCTGAGAGTTGTGAAGTTTAAGGGCGGTGTCTTCAAAAAGTAGTACGTGATGATTAAAACAATTTTTCTTATAAAGCTTTTTTTTTTTAAGTAAATCTAATAAGTTATGAAAACATACAGCAAGTTTCTCAAATGGCATCAATATGATATACAATTCAATTTAAAAGAAATAGAAGAACAAAACAAAATAAATAAACTACTACCACAAATACAAAAAGCAAACAAACATAGACATAAAGAGGAAAGCAGAATTTCAACTCAACGTACGTATACAAATTGAGAGCTTTTCTGTTTCTCAACGCTGAAATGCAATAAATTCGCCTTGAGTGAGAATACGAAAAGTCAGACCAAAACGTGAGTGAAAAACAAGAAAAAAGAAAAAATTCGAATTCTTGTTGATTTTTCTTTGTGGCAGCATTTGCTAGATACTCTATCACATTTTTATTTATTTATGTTGTTATTGTTGTTGCTGTTTCTGTTGCCGCCGCATGACGAACTTTAGTCGTCGTATGTGCTGCCCGTCGTCGTCGTCGTCATTTGCCTTTTCAAAAGATATTTTCGCTGTGAAGCACAGCTATGCGAGTTTAGTATCTCTGAGATATTCGTCGTGTTTAGTACGCGTTTGCTAAGCGATGCGTCGATTTAGTACGAAAAGAACTAATGAGAAAGGAAAAGTTTTTTCTGTGTGAACTTTTAAATAAAAGTAATGAAAATAAATACAAAAAATTAGAGATAATTATTTAATGAATAAAGAAATAAATAAAAATATATATTAAATTAATTGAGAGCGTGTGTCAGCATGCAAAAGTTTATGTCGCTTGAAAAGTTGAAAAAAAAAAAATTCAAAAATTTTGAAGTGTTAAAGTTTTGAAAACGCGCTCAATTGTGTTATAATATATGTAAGAATATCAATAGATTTGTATAAAAATATAAACATATAAAAAAGTTTCAATATAAAGCATGAGTGTCATAATAAATTCAAGAAAAATGCTTCAATATCTGAAAGTTCTTAAAAAATCTAACTACAAGTGCAAAATGTATCCGCTACAAAGAATGTGCTGAAAATCTAATAAATTTTTTTCCTTTTTTTTAATTAAATAATCAACGCCGCAACATCGCGCTTTGTATTTCTTCGGTTCAACGCTAAAAATAATTGAAAAAAATTAAAGAAAAAAAGATCTAAAGGATTGAAGTAAAAATTGTGTAACTGTGCAAACAAAAATATACACCAACTACATTAAAAAGATCACATTTTTTCATCATATGGTTAGTATCTATGAGATGCAAATGTATCACTGCTGTGTGTAATGAAAAAAAAAAAGAAAAACAAGTAAAAAATTTAAGTAAAAAAATTCAAAAGAAAAAAAACACATTTTTTTTTTTTTTGTGCAAAGTAAAATTAATGCGATCGTTTGCATTTTTATGCGTCTGTGTTGTTGTCGCCGTCGATTTTTTTTTGTTTTTAATCTTCAACTGCTGGCTGCTACTGCTGCGTTTCCTCTTCTTCAGATACGCGGCGTATCTCTACAACTTTTTGTATCACAACAGTGTTGACATCGTGACAAAATATCATATGAACATGCAGAGTATGGTTGTTTTGTGTGAAATTCAAAATTAAATATTTGTTTGGTATGTTGTTTTTAAGGTTGAGAACATTTGAAAAACATTTTTTAAAATTTTTTAAAAAAATGTTATTTTTTTATAGTCTCATATCTCTATAATTTGAAAGCTAAGCATACTAAAAGCGCTGTCAAAATGCACTTAGCAAATATAATTGAGTAAGTGCTACAACTCTGTGTAATTGGTGACTCTTTTATTTCCCAGATTTATTGATATTGAGCTACATACGCGTATAATACATAGATTTATGTGCTATAAATTTTACATTTATGGCTTTGTGTACAATGTTGCTTTACAATGTTGTAAGTAGGTACGCTTTTTTGATTAGTACTACGCAAAGCGGTTGATTTAAAAAGTGCTGTAAGTCCATACAAAGTTTTATTATAAAATGAATTAGCTGCCATTTTGTTAAAAATGAATGAAAAAACCGGCTCTGTTTTCACGGCAAGTTTATTTGTGGGTGTAAAATTGATAATATTAAGCTAAAATAGTGTTATTTTTAACGGTTAACATATAAAGTCATTTGCAAAAATGATTTCTCATTTTCACTATTACATTACTTTGTGTGAATTTAAACTACTTTTACAATGAACGACATTTACATAGGTACTGAGTGTACAAAAAAAAAGTTTAGGGGAGAAGGGGGAGGTTTCGACACCCTAACAAGAAAGTCCTTATATCTTCCAAATGCAATTGTGCATGTTATTTTGAATGCACAAAGACTATGCACGAATATGTGTGCTTCATTTGTAAATTACCAATAATTCGATATGTTCGCTAAATAAATGACAAAACCTCCCACTTTTGGAGAGACTTCGTCAGTCATATAAATTCTTGATTCCCTTTTTTGAAACCTTCAATCTTTTGAATGTAGATGGTAAAAGACGAATTGCTTCCGGTGATACAATGGGAGAACAAAAATCAGGGATGTCGTCTTCAATCGGGGCCATATCCTGCAAATCATTCTCGGATCAGGAAGGTCAAAGCCTTGAACGAGTTCGAGACATGATTCAGGCTGATTTTATATCCATTTTTTACATCGGCATTAGTACCGAACTCCATATCTTTTGAAAAATCAGATTCATGGAAAATAATTGAATTATAAGTATGTATAAATTTCAAATTGTCGAATCCTCACTTGTTTCGATATTTCCAAAATTTCACAGTTATCTTTTATTTATTTTGGAAACCTTAAATTTAGTATTAACAGTAATAATATATTTAAGTATCTGCTTAAAAAAAAACGGAAATTTTATATTATATTAACCGAGTATCACATAAAAAGCAACAAGAAAATATTGCATCAACTTGCTAATAAAACACAAAATCTCTACTAGCTATGCACACTAGCCGAATTGCGCAGAGATGTTTTTATGACAACTACGTACCACTAGGAGTAAAAATTTTTGTATTACACGCGGGAGTTAGTGTGAATCGCAAAATTTGGCACTGACAATGCCTCCCATGAGTCGAAACCTCCCCCTTCTACCCTAATTATGGTTTTTGTATTTAATCTAACAGTTTTTACTTTTAAAATACGTATTTTTAAACCAATAATTTCTTAACGATTATATTAATGGCATGTTTTTACTATCGATTCAATGGTATGAGATCACTATTAACACCTTAATAGTTTGTACTTTTAAATTAATGTGGGGACACTATTATTCCAATATTTTTTTACTGTCGTTGCACCCAGGGCTGCAAACCAGTTCAATCGATGCGGTTCGGTTCAGTGGTTCGAACCATTTTACGAAAACTTGTGCATGTACGTACCATGGTTCGATTCAGTACGGTTCGAATGGTACAGATAGTAGTATTAAAAACTTATATGAACTTTAGACTAAAGTTCATAAAATTAGTATAATTTTCATATAGTCAACATAAACCATTTTAAAAACTTATATGTTTAAATATATTCTAACCTGATATAAAATAGAAAAGATAGTTAAGAAATAAATTGAAAGACGTTAATTATACCCTACTGGGTAAGGTAAAATTTTCAATCGAAAATGCCCCGAACTAAAGTTGAACGTAGAGGTATGGTTCCTTGGGCAAATATTCATAGAATTGAATGAACTTTCAGCTTAGGTTGGTGTTTTGTTTGAAAAAATTCAACCAAAAATATGAATCGTTTATTTTGAAAGTCGGTCATAATAATCGGCTATTTGACCTATATAATTTTTTTAAATATATAGCATCAATTCCACTCTATCAAGTAAACTTTTTATGTAAACAGAACCCAATTTAATTCATTACTGACAGAATACTAGCCAAATCATATAATGACATTACTTTTGTCTTTATAAAAATTTTTAAAATTTAGTATGAAAACAAAAAAAAATTTTGATGAAAGGTACAATTTTCGATCAAAAATGCGCCGAACTAAAGTTGAACGCAGAGATATAGTTCCTTGGGTAAATATTCATAGAATTGAATGAACTTTCACATAGGGCGGTAGCCGAGGTCGATAAAATTTCCTCCATACAATTTGGCCTACCCTAGTATGTATGTATGTTATTTTTTGAATAGTTTAAAATAATTTATATACCCATTTTATTATAATCCACATTTAAAAGAAGAATGTCTTCTAATAGGTCTGCGTCCATACTTGCTCTTAAATCAGATAAAATAAATTTTACAGCTGAAAATGCTCTTTCAACTGAAACTTGCGTCGCAGGAGCGGCTGGCTCACCTTCAGCAATGTCTTTCAATCCTTTGTCTGCATAGTTTTGCCAAAATTTTTAAATATCAGCACGATAAGATTGTAAAATTTAATAGACAATTTACAAAAACTGCTCAAGTAATTTTTAATTTTGAACCGAGTCAAATTTAATTATTTTTTAGCGTGGTTTTCGGTTCGGTTCAGCGATTTCAAAACTAAAACTGTTCGATTCGTGGCTCAGTTCAAAACACAAAAAAGGCTGGTTCAGTTCAAAAACTATTGAAATAATGTGATATTACCATTAATATAATAGTATATCCTATTATTTGTATTATCAAGCATTCTAACATAACTTCTCTGCTGATGTGCAAAATAACAAGCAGGATTCTAAGGACTCCTTTGTAAATATATGAAAAATGTTACACAGAAACAAATATGTTTCAAAATGTTAATATGTACTGTTGAAAAATGCTTAGTAATCCTAAAATGCTTAAAAATTAAAAAAATATTGAATAAGTCAAAAAATGTTGCATTATGTGTATAAGCAATGAATTTTACGAATTTTGTTTGTTTTTTAAATTGGCAACTCTTTTATATTAAGTATGAATTTGATTGTGTCGTGATAATACAGAATCAAAGCTTGACTTGACGATAGACTTGTTTTAAATGGTTTCATTATTCTTTAACAATTCTTGTAGATTTTTTGGATATGTAGATATTGTATTTTTGAATTCGATTGCTCTCTCTGGAAGATGACAATTATCAACGTAGTAACTGCTTTTACTGCTTTGCCATTCTTCATAGGAAAAATTTACAGTTCCGGCTGATAATGCAACAGTTGTGTTGTTTTGTTTGGAGTCTATATATTAATACGCTAGACAAAAACTTGTCCTCCTTTTTTTATTATGTTAGAAATAGAGTATGATTTTGAGTTATATACCATTAGAAAGGTATTTGTGTGTAGATTTGCATAAAGTTAAAATGATTTTAATATTTGGCTGCAAACCAGGTAAAATTATGTAAAAATTTTTCAACATAAACAACAACAAAATACGCAGTCACACAGAGCTAAAAATCGGATGAAGCACAAAAAGAAAGACAAAAACCAAAGCAATGTTTTTTGTTTTGTTTACGTTCCGCTTGACATTATACCAGAGATGATAAATTAGCTTTTCTGTTTTGTACCAAATAGCATAAAAAGTACCGAAAGAGCCCAGAAAGTACCAAAATTATTTAATACGTTTGGGGTTAGATTTTTTACAAAAGCTTACAAATGTTTTATTTTTTGTATGCACCACTTTATAAGAGAATTTCTGTCGCATCAAGGAAACCTATCCAAGATCGCATTGGAGAGCATTTCGCCTTTGAGGAAATGCCAGTTAGCCAGTCGTGCAAAAATATTTTTTAAGTTTTTTAAACTGTCATCTGCCTATTGACATATGAAAATTTCGATGTTTTCCCATAATTTGTTGAAAATATTTTTCCAATAATACATATCTACTTTCGTGGGTGTGTATGCTGGCCAGATTAAACTGTTTTCTTGAAACTCTCGCTGGCAACACCCCACCATGCTGTACTTACTACAGCACCGTTGCTGTTACTGCTGACTTTTGCTGTTTCTGACTTTTGCAAGCGATCACGTTTTTCACGTTCTCTCTTTTCCCATAAAAAGTTTCCATAGTCTTTTTCTTGTTGTTGCTGTTGTTGTTGGTTTTTTTTTCTCGTCAAGTACGTTTATTTTATTTTATTTTTCTTGTTATTTCGCTTAATTTTTATTATCATTTGTTTTTGTTATATGCCCTGCCATGCTAAGTATTTACGGCGAATTCATTATTTTTTCGCTTGTGTAATTCATTCTACTTTTTTTTTTGTAGTTTTCTTTGTAATTTTCATTTTTGCTTTTTTCAAAATTTTTCATTCTTTTTTCTTCATTCATTTTATTGCTCTAATTTTCCATTTCTCTGTTGTACGCGCTGGTTCTGTATATTAATTTCATTGACGTCTTCTTTGTTTTTTTGCTTTTAATCTTTAATTTTATTTGTTTTTTATTTATTAATTTCATTAATTTTTTTTTTTCATTTTATATTTTAATTGTATGCGTACTTTTTTGTGTTTGAGTGTGATATTGCGTTTTCATTTTATTTACCTTTTTATTTATTTTTTTTTCCTTTGATTATAACAAAAAAAAATGAAGTTGTTACACTTTTTTTTTTACTATCTTCATCACTATCATTCGCGTATATTATGTGTGTGTGTGTGTGTGTGTGATATGGAATCTACAGCGTGACAGCGTGGTTAAGTCACACGCTTCGTTCAACTCAACAAGTTGATAAGGGACAGGTGTTGTTGGCGGCTGGCACATTACTTCTAGTAGTTTTACAATCTTTTGCTGTCATTCTAGTACATACTATAGTACTATTCTGTATGTTGTTGTTGTTGCTGTCATTGTTGTTGTTGTATTTTGTTGCTGTTGCTGCTGATGTTGCCTTTGTTACTGCCAAAAGCGGAAATTGCATTTCTGTTGCGTCGTCGTACGCAATTCAATCTCTCACGTAGTGATTAAATTTCAGTGTTTTTTCTTTCTTTTGTTGAGATGAAATTTGTTTGGGTTTTCTTTAGATTTTTTATGTAGTAATTACAACATGTCAATAAGGAAGGAAGTTAGAAAATTGTGCCATAAAAATAAACTTTTGTTTTTGGAAAATTATTGAACTATATTTCGAATAGGTTTTAGAAGTATCAAATATAGCAGCATCAAAGTGGAAGTTATAGCAAGAGAAATAAGGAATAATTCATTTAATGTCCGGTCTTGGGACTTATTGAAATTCCAACATTTCAACACTTCTTCTCTTTAAAGAACGCTCAAATGCTCATAATAGTAAATAGACGCTGCGAATAATCCCCCACTAGCTCTATAGCAATGCAGTTTTGACCACTTTTTAGCAAGCCAGACAATTTCAAATATTAAAACGGATTGAGTGCAATCTGTAAATTAGAGTTGTGACTTGCCATTTTCTTCTCTAATTGGACATCATGCCTTTAGATTGGACATAGTCTCCAACAACTTGTGCAGAAACTGTCACTAGCCTGAAGAAGAGGAAACAATTCAAAGTCTTTCTTCTACGCCTCTGCCCTGCTTTGGAAGGAACTAAGTAAAAAAAAAAAATTATTTGGTCTGTCATTTTTCAATTCCTTCACTTAAGTGACATTGAAAGTTTTGCTCTACTGACAGGATTCTTAAATTTGAACAAACATCATATTGAAAAGACCAGAGTCTATAACTAGATTTTAATAAGAGAGTTTCTGGTATCAATATGGATGTTTGGCTTAGGTAAATTAAATGAAACAAGGAAAATTATGTGAGTTCAAGAAAAAAAAAAAAAAGAACTAATTGTGGTAGACGCCAAAAAGCTACAAATAGTAAAATAAATACTGAATAATATCGAAAAAGTAAATATTGGCTGATTAATCTTGAAAAAAAAAAGTTTTCCAAAAGCCTGGAAAAAATATTTAAAAGTGCGTTAGTAACGAACAACATCGAAATAATTCTGCAAAAATGAAAAAGCAAAGGAAGGAAGAGTTTGAAAAACATTGGGAAAGTTGAAATTTATATATTATTCCTATGGTCAAAACCAAAGCAAGGATTGACACCAAAAAGACACAATGCTTAAGACCTAGATCAAGACTCAATCACAAGACCGAGAAGAGGACCATACAATCTTGGTTTACTCATCACTTATCGCATTCTTTAAGTTTCTATTTTTCTTTTTTGATGCTTTTCATACTGCTTTGGAACAATTAAGTTAGGAACAAAAGCGGAGAAAAAGCAGTAGAGTTGGATGAATGTTTTAATTGTGATGGACTATGCAACATTATATATTTTTAATATCTTCCGACTAAATACTGTACTTTTTTTCAAATTGCGATTAAAAAGTTGACACACGGTGGAGAAGATAATGATCTCTATAATCTGAAGAGTGTTGCAAGAAAGACCGAAATTTTTTTTCACAAAATCTGTATTAATATCAAATGTATATTTTTGAATCTAAACACTATAGAAAAACTGCAATGGCATCAGTTAGTTTGGGGAAATATAGAAAATGCAAAACATTTCAGAGGATCATCATAGAATAGTATTGGAATTCTTAGAAAAACTAGGCTCAATTAGAACCAAAAAATACAAAAAAAAGTCTTCAGAACTCGATGATATATAAGAAAATTTGAAAAATATGAAACAGAAAAATAGAAAAATATTGGAAAGTTTTGAAGAAATGAAAAATGTCGCAATAATTAAGAAGCATGGAAATGTCTATAGAGTCAAAAAATTACATATAAAGACTGGAAAATATCGAAAAAGCCGATGAATACTCGAAAATTTCAATAAAATTCGTGGTAGTTATATGTATTAGGGGAACATCATAGAGTAGTATTGGAATTCTTAAAAAAACTATTGAATATTGTGCTATAACGAAATTGCCAAAGAGTGTTGTGAGTCAAAAAGTATTGACAAGGCTCAATTAGAACCAAAAAACATCAAAAAATTTTTAAAACTTTAAGAAATATTGAAAAATTTGAAAAGTATCAAGCAACAAAAAGTTGAAAAATATTGGAAAATTCTAGAAAATGAAAAAAGTCGCAACTGTTGTGAAACATGGAAATGTCCATAGAGCCGAAAAACTTAAAGAAATATAAATTCTGGAAAAAATCAAAAGAAATCGATGAATACTAGAAAATGTCAAAGAAATTCATGGGATATGAACGAATTAGGGGTCTGCACAAGATGTCTTGTAATTGTCAAGATACGTTATGTCTTGTATCCGCTTTTTATTTATCAAATACTTCAGTTCAATGTCGCGTGCAAATGTCTTGACAGTTCTTCGATATGAAAGAGGAAAAACTTATACTGCATTGATCTGTCTTGTTGGATGAGCTTCAGTTCAGTTCAGTGCATATGCTGTAGTAGTGTACACTACAAAGTTTTTATTTAATGACAGAAATAGTTTTTTTCTCTCTTTTTTGCCTCTTTATTGTTTACGCTCTCTTTCTCTCTCTCCAAAATAAACGAAAGCTACTATAATTTTGTGTTCCAATACAAATTGCAGGTATTTCTATGTTATAAATTTTGCTGTAGTTTTTATACTCGCTCGTTTGACACTGATTTGAAGTATTTGCTTACACTGTACAGTACACAGTACACTAAAGTATTTGCTAGAATCAGGTTTGTTTTTTTCAAACTGATAAAACAAGACAGTCTACTTGTACTTGTACTTGAGTGTCAAAATGAAACCAGTGTATACTGTACAGTGAAGATTTGAATCTTAAATTTTTCGGATCAAATACTTCAGTTCAGTGTAAAATGTATGAGTAAACTCACTATATTTTAAGATGTCTTGTGCAGGTCTTTAATTTGAATAACATTGAAATGTCGATACAAAAGTCAAAAAATTTTTCAAATAATTGAAAAGTACCCCAACTATGGATTAAACTAATTAAATTGTTTTCTTAGTGGAATAAATATCAATACAAATATTATACAAAACGTTCGTGCCGCCAATTAGAAACTAAGGTTGATATTCAGTATATTTAGAAAATTTTTTTAAAGAATTTTCGTGCGTACATAAATGTAATAAGAGGGCCTGCCATATAATAACTTTTTTCGATTTTTTTTTTATGTGTGGCCATTCGCTGATACCCTACTTTAATTTCTGAATTTTATTTTGATGAATTACGTTATTTGTTGATAAGTTTTTGTTAATCAGTTAATTGTTTGTATATATTTTGTTGATTTGTATGCTTAATCATTTTCTACAATATCGGAAACAAATTGAAGATGATTATTAGTATTTTATTGTTATAAGTAATAATCAAGGTCATATAATTAGATTGCTAGATTATTAAAATTGTATTTGTGATATGATGATTGGGAATACCCCTTAAATGAAAAATATACAATGGATGTTCAAGGGCAATATACGAAGCAAATACACCTAGATTAATTCTAGAGCAATAACAAGGTTAAGTAATAGTCTTGAACTGCTTTAATAGGGTAGGAGGCCTTACAAAAAAACTTCTCCGACTGTAGTGTAACACATTACTTTAAAATAATAATCAATCATTTCATTTCAATGGGAATTTTAACAACCGAAAAATCACTTCCTTATTCTTTGGAAAAAGTTTTGACTCATGAAATAAAATTTTTGCTAAGCAATGATTTATTGCTATAATACATTGCATCATACAATGAGTTACAAAACAAAATTTGAACCATAGGGCAAGGCATGACTCAAAAGCAGGAAAACCTTTTTGTTTATAGACACTAGACTAGACAACAATAGCTCAAATGATCAAATTACCAAAAAAAGCTAAGGTAATAAATTTGAGCAACGTCATCATCATCCACAACAGCAACATCAACGTGGTAACTTCAACATCAATGATGCTGAACAAAAATCACTGTTGATCATCGAACCGCAACGAAAACTTAAGCTCTTAGAAGCGTAAAATATCAAAAAAAAAAAAAAAAAAAAAAAAAAATACAAAAAATCGGCGGAATTTTCCATTAGATGACAGACGGACCGCAATACTTATAAATGAATCATAAGATAAACAAAAATAATTTCAGGCAAAAAAACTTACAGTAAACACACGTTAATAGTGTGCATACATACATGAGCAAAAATACTTAAGCAAAACACTTAAGAGCACAATATGTATACAATAAAAAGATCTTAATAGTATATTGTTCATTGATTAAAACTTATGAAATACTCAATAGTACAAAGCGAAAGCGAAAAGAGCAACAACAACAACAACAACAACAACAACAACAACAAAACCATATCTAAACAAAACTTTTTTCTTTATTGCTGTACTTTTGGTTACCTTGAAACTTTGTAGGTCGTAGTATTTAGCTGCTGCTGTTGAATTCGCCGTCACTGTAGGTATAGATTTTGAAAAAAAAAAAAAAAAGGTTTTTTTTTTCATTTTTTTATAAAAATGTAAAAATTTATGAACATTAAATAATACTAAATTGGCTTAAGAATTTCGCGCGCAGGCGATCAGCTCATATACGAGAAATTGTTGTTGCTGTTTTTTTTTGCGTTGGATTACTTAATTTAGTCGTGCTCTTTTAATTAATAAATATGTTCTCTTTCTGTCTTTAGCTGCGTAATACATATAATCTTATTTGCTATTCATTTTATTCCTCTTCTTCTTCGATGACGACGACTTTTTCTTTAAAATGTTTGTCTTTGGGGCTCGCGTCTTAATGCTACGGCGTAGACCATAAAAAGTGATGATAAGAATTTAATATATTCGCTCACGCTGCTGCGGACACCTCCTACTCTCGCGAGCGTGTGATTTTTTATGATCTCTTATTTTTTATTATTTTGGTTTTTAATCACAAGACGTGTATTTTAGCCTTGGCTGTGATTTTTTCTAAACATTTTTTATTTGTTTTTTTTTTTTTTTTTTTTTTTTGTATAAACTTTTTCTTTATTTATTTTAATTTTTATTATAAATGATTTTTTTTGCCTAAATTAAACAAAAAATTAAGTTATGCGTTTAATGCTTTGAATGATCTATGGAGTCATATATGTAATAGTTGTGATAAGTGTAAAAAATTGTGCTCAAGAATTTTAAAGATTTGATTGACAAGATGACTTGATTTTTTGTAGTAATCTCGGTTTTCAATGTGTGAATTGCTTAAAGAAACATTTGTGTTTATGCTTTAATATAAGTTGTTTATTTTTTCAAAATTATCATCAAAATAAACCATCACTTTTGATATGCATGCCTTCATAGTATCCATTAAAAGTATCCATTTGTATTTATCTATATGGGGTATTACATACCGTCTTGGATAGCATTTGACTTTTGCATCTTCACTTTTTTTTTCAACTTTTTCATCTTATAAGTAGTACTTGTTGTGATTAGCATCTATGATTTTTTCAGTTTTTTACATCGAGCCGTTTCAGAGATATAAATTTTCAGAAAACTAAAAAAGCTGAAAAACAGCATTTAGTAATTTTTTAAAGTGCTCATTACTACATCAATAGTCAACCAAACCATGAAATTTTTTCTTCAAAAGTTTTGTTTTTTTTAAGGAAATTTAAACAAAAAAATTTATTTATTAAATTTCAACTTTTAAAACTAAATTGCTATTTTTATCAATGATTATACTCTTTGATTTTTTTAAAAAAATTTCTAGAAAAATTTTAATGAATTTGACAAATTTTAAGACTATTATTAGAATGGGCAAACGATGAGATCTATTTTTTTTAAATTTTTCAATCAACAAAAATATCAGTGAACGAGCTCTAAAATATTCCTCGTTGCCAGGAGAGGATAAAAATATTCACCGACCTCTAATTATTTTTCCTCTTCAACATTTTTCTTAAATATACTAACCAATTTTTTCCACCCCATACAAAATTTTGATAAAAATATCAAAAATATTCCTAAGCTGACAAAATACAGAAACCAAAATAAAGAAACCAGATTTATATAGAATGTTCTTTACGAATTATAATTTTGCATGAAAAGCAAAGCTACATCCATGTTTTTATGTAGTAAATGCTGGACGACAGCATATTCCGTGTCCCTTACCTATTTCTTTTCCTCTTAAAACTATTAGTGTCTTCAACTCTCTTCTACCTTCCCTGTTTATTTTGAGAACCGAGACTTATCACTTTCTCCTTCTTGAGTCCATTATCTCCGTTAAAAGCAAAGGGTCTCAATAAATCCCTTAGAACTTACTCATTAAGTACTCAAAAATTATAAAAAAAACCAAAAACAAATGCAACAAACCTTTGTAGAATATCGGGAAAAGGTGCAATTTTGCATGAAAATCCATGTCAACGATTCGTGTTGTTTATTTTCTCTTTCGCCTCTCGGCACTATTGTTTTCAACTCTCTTTTCTAGAGATTTGGAATTGCGAATCTTCACAGTTAGGGAAAGAACAGTTAAATATAAAATATATGTATAAGTATATCAGTAAAAGTCAAGGAGCATTGAAAAACATATAAAATATCAGCAAAAGTCCAGGAGTGTTGAAAAACATCTAAAATGTCAGCAAAAGTCAAGGGGTATTGAAAAATATTTGAAATATCAGCAAAACTCCAGGAATATTGAAAAACATATAAAATACCAGTAATGGTCCGGAAGTATCGAAAACGTCTAAAATGTCAGCAAAAGTCCAAGAATGTTGAAAACATCTAAAATATAAAGTAAAAGTCAAGGCGTTCTTTCTATGCTCGCTTCTAATGTGAAAGCAAAGAATCAGACATGCACCTTTTCCTTCTTTCTTTTTTTTCATTCGTTTTTGCAAATGAAGTCATTAGGCTCTAAAACGTGACGTGAATGTTTCCTTTCCTTTTATGTTCGCTTTCAATATGAGAAGACAATATCATGCTTTCAAGATCTTGTGGTTTCTTTCACCCCTTGGAAAACTAAGATGACAAAGTGATTGCTGTTCTTCTCCCACATATCCCCAATCCAAGTACATATTAAGTATTTATAGCTTTTGGTATCATTTCCATGATGCCTTCGTTTTGCAGAATTTCCTCTTATCTTATGGCAAGTACCTTAAAAATTTCCATTTTCTCCTTTTGATTTTTTGAGTCTTGGTGATATTTTGCTATGATTTTGGTATTGCAGAAAGTATTGTGGCAGCAATTTTTCAGAACTCATAGAAGACCATTTTATTCATATAGAACTTGTTCAATTGAAGAGGTCTCCGAAAAATTTTCTTTCCAGCGAGCTCGTTCGCTTGTAGTCTTTAATTAATTCCTGTCCTTTCAGAATGAAGTCAATAGTATAAAACTATAGCGAAATAGTGGTTTCGTTCAATTAAAACATTTTTTGGACTTAAAGTTGCTTCCGGGTTATTAAAAGCCTTTGCAGCGACTTTAAATTGCTTGTACAATTATTCTATAAACAAAGGCACGAAAATAAAGACGTACATATCTTCTGCGCAGTAAATTAAAAAATCTTTCCTCAAGGCATCATTGTTCTGGCACAATCACATGGATACTGCCTTACTGATACCGTTTATGATTTCAATTCTGATTATTTTTGATTTTCATTGTAAGTTACCAACAATAAAAATACATTGATATTTTTGATTTTAATCATTATTTCTTTTATTTCTATGTTTTGATTTTTTATTATTTGCTTCTTCTTTGGAAGTTTATTTATATCACTTTTGATTTTTATATTTTGATTTAATTTGTTATTTTTTCCATATTTTTCTTTGAATTTTATTTTTGCATATAAATTTATTTCTTTTTTATATAATGGTTTTTTAATTAATCGTATTTTTTGTTTTTTTTTTTAATTTCTAATTTGATTTTATTTTGTTTTCTATTTATGTTTTGGTTGATTTTAACCTTTATTTCTCTTATTTTTTTATATTCTTAAAATATTTTATTTGAACTTATTTTTAATATTATTTTTGTTAAAGTATGCAAAATTTCTATTCCGTGCCTTGAGATTTTTTCTGTGAAAAGTGCATAAAATTTTAACTCAAAAATTTTTTTAACAGCTAACAGAGTGCAAGGTAACATCACAGCATGTTGTTTTCCAGTAAAAATCTTTTTATTCAGAAAAATTACGTTACTGAATTGTTGATTGAAGTTTTGCTGTTGCTTTTTTTCTTTTTTTGAAATTTCCTCAAAAAAATTTTGTTTTTCTACTGCATCACTTTGTTTAGTTTTTCTTGTTATTTCACAAAAAATTTTGCGTTCTTCGCAAAATTCTCAAAACTGTATGAAATATTTCATCTTTGGTCAAAATTCTGTGTAAATATATGTATCCATTGTTGCCACAGCTGCTGGCAACATGTTTGGTTGGTTTTTGCCTCTACTTTTTTATTATTTGTGGTATTTCGTTTAATTGTTTGTTTATTTTATTTTCTTTAATTTATACCATTTTTTTATTTGGCTTTTTGTTTTTATTTTCAACCGTTGATTTTCACCACAACGTATTTCCGTTCAAACTTGTGCTTTTGTTTTTCTTTTGTTATTCTTCTGCTTTATTTGAGTGCAAGTAGATTAAAGAAATATATAAAAAAAAAAATTTTTTAAAGTAAATTATTCAGATTAATGAAAAGTGCCTTAATTAAAACAAAAAAAATATCAGAGTTGAGGTTTTCTCATTTTTAACCCTGCGAGCTAATTGTGAACTTGGTAAAGGTGAGCCAGATTTTAGATATTTTCAGATATCACATTAAATAAAATATGTATGTTCGAGTATATAAAATTCCTTAATTAGTAATTTTAATTTCTGAGACTATCATCACATTAGAAAAATGGTATATGCGCCAAAATATCTAAATGAATATTGATATGAAACCTTTTCATTTCTCCAATATTTGATACAAACTACAATTAAATCAAGAAATATTTAAATAGAAAACTTATAATCCACATACGTGGAAATTTTTCCAGAAAGTGTTAGTAAAAAAGAAATCATTGTTGGTCCTACCTGACTAAAACTCTCTGATTCTGTGGAGTGTCTGTACTTATCTTACAAGAGAGAAATGGCACCCCAAACATATCATCCTCGGTAATTAAGTGCCATTTCTTCTTATTGGTTTATACCGAATATAAATGCCACGAAACGAATAAACATGCTCACTCACCCACCACATACCAAAAAAAAAATTCAGGCGTTTTCAAATTGTTTCCTTAAACTCCGCACACTATACAGTAAAAGTATTAAAACCGAAAAGTATTTATGTACAAAGCCAAAAAAAGTATTTATTTTTAACTACTTATTTTGGAAAAAATTTCATACTTTTTTGTAATAAATTTTAAACTTTTTTGGAACAAAATCGAAATTTACGATGAAATTAGTGCACGAATTAACCCAAATAACTTTTGAACTAGTAGGAATTAAAACAAGAAATATACCTATTTTTAACAGAAATCTTATTCATGTTTACTTTTATTACAAATATATTTGTAAACATTATTGGTTTTTGACGAATAAATTGATTTTTTCTGAAACACCTCCCATTAAACTTTTAATCATATTTTCAGAGATTTGGTTACTTGACACTATTTTCTTGAAAAATGTTTGGTGTTTTCAGCAACCTGTTTTGTGGTCTTCATAATCCTTTTTACAATGTAGAGCCCAATATCTTTCGATGGGTCTGAGCTCCGGGCAGTTGGGAGAATTTGCATATTTAGGCACAAATTCTACATTGTTCTCTTCATACCATTCAACTGCAGATTTGCTGTAATGACATGAAACCAAATCTAGCCAAAAAAAGTTGAGACCTCATACTGTCTAATAAATGGTTAAAGACGTTTTTGCAAGCACTCCTGTATGTATATTTTGATGTTAATCGTTCCAGATTGCCATACCAAAAACTTCTTTGGAAACTTCGTTATTTTTGGGTCTTAAAGAAGACTTTAAGAGATTTCTTCTATGAACTGCAACATAAAAACCGACACCTGGAAACTGCGAAAAATCACCAAGTACGTAAGTCTCATCGTCCATAATGCAACAGTCAAATTTTTTAATGAATTCTCGGTAAAGTATATAGGTTCGCTTTTTTGCCTCAACGTTCTTTTTGGAATTTCTGTCCGGAAATTTCTGGACTTTAAATGACCTAAGCCCTTCCTAATTTTTAACTTTTTCGACAAAGGCATTAGAGCATTGAACTTTCTCAGCTACTTTTCTTCCCGATATATTAGGATTTTTCTTATGAAAAGCTGTCACCTCCTTGGCAGCATTAGGATTATCAAAACCTTTCTTTTTTCCACTTTCCTGCTTTCTACTAACGGTCAGACGTTCTTTATAGGTTTATTAACACGCTAAACGGTATTCCATGAAACCTTAGTTTTTCTAGCAATTGCTTTGAAAGTCCAGTTTGGATTTTCGTTAAATATTTTACAAATATTTTCACGCACTTCTATTTCGCAGCTCATGGTGAAGCCATAGATTGACGAATGAGTAAAAAAGGAGCATGAAGATTTGCACATATTTACCAATGGCAACTTGATAATTTTTTTTTTAATTTTTTGAACATGCGCAAGCCTTATTTGAATGATATGAAAGTTGCAAGTATTGAAATTCAAAGGGTTGCCATAACAACTGGGGGTGCCATATCGCTTACTCCAGCTAGTGATGAGCAAAATTAGTCTTGGTCTTGCGTCTTGTTCTTGGTCTTGCGAATTTTGCCATAACAACTGGGGGTGCCATATCGCTTACTCCAGCTTACTCACCAACTGAAAAAGTGTCTTCAAACTCACAAATTTTCTGACGCAATGATGATAATGCCACCTCGATTATGATGACGGGTTGATTATTTTATTGACCGCATTATACAACATAAAATGGCCCATAATCTATTGTACCAATACACATGACTTTCGTTGTTCGAATTGGGGCACCAACTTTTGATTTTAAAAATTGATGAATTTTGTTGCTTACACCATAGAGAATTCTATAAAAAAATAAAAATCGTAGTTTCCACCAACTATCAAGTGAACTCCGCTCCGGAGAATCGTGGAAAGCTATAAAATATTTGTAAAATATAATTTGTGGAGAGTTTTTTCAACAGTTAGTTGGAGAGCAGAGCGTCGATTGAAAATTTATCAGCAGCAAAGTTTATTAAGATAGATCACAGCTGTCTTTAATGTCTTTTGCTAAAATTGATTATACCTTTTCCAGCAAGCCTGATATAACCGCAAATAAGCTGTAAAAACTGTATTTTGTTTTATGTACTTTGAGGAAAGATTATCTCAGAATCTCGATGTTAAAGAATACTTTCAGAATAATTTTCTAGATTAGCAGAATATAGCTATGTTTGGAGGTACCGAAGCTTCATTAATAAAGAACTCAGATTTCGAAATTGAAATTTAAGATCCATTTATTTTCCTTTATTCGAAATGCAACACAAAGCTCTCACAAAACTAAACAAAAGAGGCAAATGTTTCATTTAAAAAAACCTCTTTGTCTCAATTTCGCTGTTTTGTTTTGTTTTTTTTTTGACTTTGCTTTTGTCTACTTTCTTTTTCGCTGCCACTGTTTTCGCTGTTGCAAGGTTCATTAACTCAAACGCGCCCCGGGGACTTTGTTCTAATTTGTTTCTGTTGTTGTTGTGTTTTGTTTTTGTTTCTTGTTTTGCACTTGTCTGTATTGCCTTTTACTGCGTTGTGTATGCAATACAACAAGCAAAGTGTTAAACAGTTGTTGTTGCTGCTGCTGCGCTGTGCTTGTTGTCAACAGGCAGGCAACATGAGCTGCTTTTATACACACACACACACACACACATGCATGCTTATAATTAAACGTATATCGTTGATATGTATTTGTAAAGTGGGCAGTGGCCAGCAAAAAAAGTGCGGGTGTGATTCACAACAATAACAACAACAGTTGTTGCTGAAAGACGAATAATTGCATTTTCACGTTGCAGTTTGCTTTCGTTAGCAACATTGTTGCTTGCGAAACTTGAGTATCGACGTCAGCAGTTTGCTGTTGCTGCTGAACGATCGATTTCCTAATGTAAACAAAAATTTCTTATCGGGGAAAAAATAATGCATTTGAACAGAAAAAAATTATGAAAGTAGTGGAAAGAAAAAGTATATTACAAAATAAATATATTGAAAGATAACAAAAATAACTGGAAAATTTGCCAAGTCAATTGCTATTAGCTAATGTGAAATAAAACTATTGAGTTGATTTAAATAAAAACTAAACTTTGATATTTCCTGTCGTCTGATATTAGCCGTGTTTCTTGTGACGCGTATATACAATTGTGGATATTTTTAAATTGCGATAACTCATGAACAGTGAGTCTCACAATAAAACTCTGAGGAACTTTTTTATTGGGAATCACGTTCTTTCTCTAAATTTTCATTTTATTTTTAAAAAAATTTATCTTTTAGGAGTTATTCTACAAAAACTTGTTAAGCGCCGATAAACTGCAAAAAATCACTTTTTTAAATAACTTCTAAATATTTATTTTTTTCTTACAAAAGATTAAATCTATTTGTAGAGCATGTGGTTCTCAATGAAAAAGACCCTTGGACTTTTTATCGTGTGACTCACCGTTCATAAGTTATCGCAATTTGAAAATTACCACAATTGCATATACGCATCAAAAGAAACACGGCTATTGTATTGAAATTTTTTTTCGCAACTTAAAAAATATGACAAAACTAAGGGTCATGGAAACCTCAGCTGTATTTTGAAATATAAAATAAATCTTAAAAATCATAAAAAATTTTTTAACAAACATTTTTTGATACTTCGACTGCTCAGAATAACTAAATTTTGCAAAAACTTGTTTTTTTTTTCAAATCAGTTTTTCAAGGTTTTTTTAAAATCTACTGAACAGATTGGACTAATAGCTTTATCAATATATTTCTCAGAATATTGTTATAAGTTCACATCATATATAATTAATATTTGACTTCTGATAAATCCAATATACCAATTTGAAAGTAAAATCTAATTTTATGTTACTCATACGCTTTGGTGACTTTATTAATTTTGTACTCATTTGAGATTGAATTTTTAGTTTTTTAATTTTAACAAGAAATTCATTGAAAATTTTGTGTTTAAATGTAAAATTAATTGAATTTCTTTAGATTGCAGTACATTCAATTTTGCATGCTTTGTATATTTCTCAAAAACCCAAGATAAAATTTTATTGAATTTAAAATGAAACATGTGTATATGACAAAACAATAGCATTCAAATTGCCGAAACGTGTGGCATAAATTCTTGGCACAGCAGCACAAAAAAAAAAAAAAAAAAAAAAAAATTAAATGCAAAATTTAAAAAAAAAAAAATCAATATGTAGGTATACATATAAACATTAATAAAAAAAAATAATTATTAAAAAGAAAGTAAAAATATTAACAAAAATTATTTCTGCTGTATGAGCTTTTAATTAATATAATTTTGAGACACTTTGAATTTGAAAAAATAGTCGCAGGAACGTGATTTATAAAAATTATTGGCAAAAGTAAAATTAAAAAAAAAAAAAATAAATAAATATAAACTAAAAATCTACACGCATATTTTCTTGTTGAAGAAAATAAAAAAAACCATAAATTAAATTAATTTTAAAAATTCCTGAATATCTAATGGTATTTTCTTAAATTCTTTTTTGTACATGTTAGCAAAAGTTACTCATACGCCATGCACTACTTTAAACTTGCTTGTGCATGACTAATTGCGCTACTTCATTGGTTTTTCCAGTTAAATGATAGCTGAAATTCTTAAAATTTTATAGACTAATTGGAAAAATATTTAATTTTTATTTTATTTTTCTATATTGTGTTGCCTTAAATTTTGCATTGAAAATTCTGTGGCATAAAGGAAAACAGTTTAAGGCGATTTAGACTGTTTCTTGCTAGACTGTCATAGAGGCATAGAATATTTTCTACTGCTTCCACTTCTTCATTACAGAATCTACAGAATTCATTCTGGAATAATTCCATGTTGGGGAGATGCTTCTAAACTGCTCCGTGAGATGACATTGTTGTTTTGAGTTAACTTTTTAGAGTATTTATCTAACACATCAATAAAATTGCAAAAACAAGGCATGGGTGACTCTCCAAAACATTCAATGTTCCGGTGCTCAAAATCATGTTTAAATCTAAAATTTGATATTTTAATTATTTAATATAGATAATTAACAGAAGCATCTATACGAATGGCTTAAAAAAATAATTCTTAATAATTTATTATGAAATTATAGCATAAAGTGTTAAAAAGTCATTCTCCGTCCTGTCCTTAACCGTTTCTTAGTGCACTTAATTTGCCCATTTTGTATGTTACGTTATTTTCTAAAAAACTTATACGACATTGTTTGTATATTATATATTTAAAATTAAGTATTTCAGCTACTGTTTTTCTGTGTTAACTCTTCGACAATTTTTTTTTTATATAGAACATAGTCCCTCACTTAAGACTTTTTTCACTCAGTTTTTCTTTTTCTTACTGTAAGTATTGAGTAAAAAGAGAACCGAAAGTGATATTCAGAGCATTTTCAACTCAGATTAAAAATTTTTTAAAAAACGCAAGTGTGTGTCATTCTCCGCGTAAGCTTTATTTAAACTACTAAACATATTACATAGTTCATATTTATATAACTAAACCCATAAACACCAGTTTCAACTTTTTTAAAAATAATTGCTATTTTCATTGTGATTTTATTGTTTTTGCAACATTTTGTCATTCTCCATTTAGTCATTCTCCGCCCGTTTCTTGCAACATTTTGTAATTCTCCGTTTAATAATCCTATAATTTTTCTTGTTAGTTTTGCTTAAACCATTTATCTAAAAAGTAAAAATTTAAATTCAGTCTTAAAATACGTAAATAAACTTTACAAAAATCCAATAATAATTTTTAGGGTTGCCACCTTGTTATTTTCGAAAATCTTATTAAATTCTTATGTTTTTTGGTTTTAAAACCAATCAGATAAGCTTTTCTGAAATTTTTAACAATTTAAACTGTTATTTTTTAGTGTGTAATTATAATGGCGAACGTAAAAAAAAGTAAGATATAATAAAACAAATTTTTGAAAACAATCATCTGGCAACCCTAAAAATTTATATTGGATTTTCTAAAGTTTATTTATGCATTTTGAGACTAAAATATTATGTTAATTTTTTAAATTCATATATTGTTTAAGCGAAACTTAAAAAAAAAAAAACATGGCAACTCTGAAAGTTTTATTTTTTTAAAATGTTACAGATTTTAAGGTCATCATATTTTAAACCTTCAAGTAATAAAAAAATAAAAAAAAAATTAATAGGTGAGGACAAAAAAGGCATGTTTTGGTACATTTTTCAGAAATTTATCTGAAAAAATAAAAAACTAGTAAGGATGTAAATTTTGGCCTGGCCAAAAAATAAATACCCTACACTGCAGTATTTTGAAAATTTTGCTTATATGGGAGGTGCCACGCCCCCTTGTCTGATTTCACCCAATTTTTGCTGAGAGCTTTCATTTATAATTTTTAGTGTCTGAGTCAAATTTGGTTCGAATATCTCAAAAAACGCATTCAGTATAGCGTTTTGAAGCTTTTGCTTATATGGGAGGTGCCACGCCCTCTTGTCCGAGTACACCCAGTTTTTGTTCAGAGCTTGTATTTATAGTTTTTAGTGTCAGAGTGAAATTAAGTTGGATTATCTCAATAAACTTTTTCAGTATAGCATTTTGAAACTTTTGCTTATATGGGAGGTGCCACGCCCCCTTGTACGATTTCAACCAATTTTTTCTGAGAGCTTTCATTTATAATTTTTAGTGTCTGAGTCAAAGTTGGTTCGAATATCTCAAAAAACGCTTTCAGTATAGCGTTTTGAAGCTTTTGCTTATATGGGAGGTGCCACGCCCTCTTGTCCGAATTCGCTCAGTTTTTTATCGGAGCTTGCGCTTACAATTCGTAGTACTTATATGTATTGTGGTTGCATTGTCGTGAAAAATACTCCTAAAATTGCATTTTGAATATAATTTTTGTATGGGCGGTAGGCGTGTCCGTTGACCGATTTTGCTCATTTTCAATCCCCCGAGCTAACTTTGGCGACGGAGGCAGTGTACTAAATTTCATTGAATTATCTTGCTTAGTTTTTCCAAAAAGTGTATTTCAACACACAGCCAGCCACCCAGCCACCCAGCCAGCCAGCCAGCCAGCCAGACAGACGGACATGGCTATATCGACTCAGGAGGTGACGCTGATCAAGAATATATATACTTTTCTATACCTGCCACGCCTCCTTCTCTGCGTTACAAACGGAAGGACAAAGTGAATATACCCTGGGTGTAGGGTATAAAAATTTATTGGAAGGCTGGTTTTCGTTGCGTTTCAATGCCGACCACCGATATCAGTAGACGAGTTTACTGACTTCCAGCCTTCCAGAAGTAATTGCAAGCAAGCTATATTTAACCTTTACCATAGATATGTTGCGAATCACAGCAAAAGGAAAATAAAGCACATGCAAAAGATCTAATTATTCTTGATTTTCCCCTGCACTTCGTTTGCAATCTTATTTGTTAAGACTTAATGAAGTAGCAAGCGTGATTCGTATGTTCATCAGTGTGTTGCTCTCTACGATTTTGTTATTTGTGATTCTCAACAAATCTATGCATAACGTTAAATATAGAATGCTTGTAAGTTCTTCTTAATTTGATTTGTATCATACAAAATCGTTAATTTTTTCAACAACTAAACTATGATTTACTTTTAATGAATAGTTTCGAGTATAGCCGACAGTGAATACAATACATTTTTAAAATTCTACTAAAATCTATTCATGAAAAAATTATTTTATGCAAAAAATAACTCATACGCAAAAAAAAATTTTATTGTTATGCCATATACTGTGCATTTTCATATAAAAATTTCTAATTATTAATGTATGAAATGTGCTAAATCCATAAATATTTGTTTAGTTTTCAAAAATTCTTTGGAAATTTTGTATTCGCCATAAAAATTACAAATAAATAAATATTTGAATATTTAGTGATGCCATTCAGTTTTGTCTTAAATGATGCGTAAGACATTTTGCAATTCCAGTGAAAATTAGGAAACTAAAAATTCTACAATTTGTTCTACATGGGCAGCTACATAACACGTAGCTAGAATTTATTACAAATAAATTAAAAATTTGTAACAAATTTAATTTTCTCATGAAATATGCAAAGATGTTCCTATTCTCTGTCTCCAATTTAAGTTTTTTTTTTATTAAAATGAAATCTTTATTTTTCAAAATGGCCTCATTCAAACAAACAAATAGAGCTGAAGCCGGGTGTTTACATCAAAACAGCCAACTTTTACGTGACATTAAAACATGATAAGTGATATTAATTTATTTTGAGCTAGTAAATATGCTATAAATCAATATGTTCACTTTTAAGTTATGTGTAAACACAGTTAACACCATTAATATCTTCAATATCAAATGGTAACACAAAAAACAGGAAAAACCTGACTCATATTACGATAACGAAATTTATTATGGTTATGGTTGTTGAAAAAACATGAAAAAAATTTAGAAGAAAAAAAAAACCTTTCTTATTTTCAATACTGTGCTAATTGCAAAAAATTTCCTAAACAAAACAAAAACACCCACAATACAAAAAAAAAAAAAAAAACAAGAAATGTTAGATACAATAAAAAATATTGATGTCAAAAATATTGACATACAAATTGATTTTTCAATAACAAAATTTTGCCATAATGTTTATTTCAAATGTAAAGTTGCTATGCAACAACTATTTCTATTTAGTTTCTAATTACTATAATTTTGTTGCCATAACAACAAAATCGCCAAACAGAAAATTTCCATATTTTTTACAAAAAAAAAAAAAAAAATTAATAAATCTTTCCCACAAAAATGTTACTTAGAAAAACTCTACTAATAACAAATATTTCCACTGCATAAATTAAAAAAAAAAAAAACCATAAAAAATTCAACAAAATTGGCAAGACATTTTGACGACATTATGACGACTACCAGCAATTATTGTTAGGTATCTACTTACTTGTATGGCTTGGCGTATAAATCAAATACTTAGCATCACCTGCTGTTTAGATGGATGGGGTAAACGCTCAATTGAATTGCGTCAAAATGTGGTGTATTAATTTAAATCAAATTGAATTGATTAGCACCGGTAGATACTGTAGATAGAGTGATACGATTTTAAATAATGTACGTCAGATGATTATGTCGTTTATGCTACACAGTGTGTGATGCTGCTAGATGCAGTCGATTCATTTGGCAAATTTTGAGAGTAAAATGGTTAATCAATATTTTGTAATTGAAATATAAATATATTTATAATATAACTAGCATTTCCCGATGTGCGTCGCTACACCTTCTCTTGTACAGAGGCCGGGGCATTTCCAATTAAATTAAATCATAGAATGTAAATTTTTCCAATGCAATTTATTTACGTACCAAATATCAACTTTGTGCGTTAAATACTTTCAGAGATATGATGTTTTTTTATGTCGTGGAGCGCCCATTTTTCCCCTGAACAATATTTGTCCCGATACTCTTAATACATATACCATATCTCATACATATCTGTTAAATATTTTCAGAGTCATGATAAACAATTTTTTTTGAAAACACGAAAAATACGAAAATAAATTTTATAAATTTTTGTTTCCGACCTTTTGTTCCAAAAATTTTTTTCCTCTAAAATGTCCTAAAAAGTCGTGAAATGCGTAAAAAACACGAAAAAAACGAAAATAAAAAATAATTTTAAATTTTTGGTTATGCCATCTAAGGGGGGACCGTTGGGTGAAAAATTTGTTTTCCACTAAAATGTCGTAAAAAGTCATGAAACGCGTAAAAAATACGAAAAAACAAAAAAAAAAAAAAATTTTGCTTCCGGCATCCTAGGGGAACCCTTAGGTGAAAAAAAAAAAAACCGAAAAAACAAATGATGCAGAAACACGCGCCGTACCCAAAAACTTATCAATTTTCACGGTGATCGGTCTAGTCGTTTGGGAGTCTATAAGGAACCTACAGACAGACATACAAACATTCGTTTTATATTTATATTTAGATATATGGGCGATGCTCCGAAAGATGTAGCATCTATTGTACCGAGATTCAAAAACATGTTTAAAGTTCAAGTTTGATATTTTAAATTTTTAATACAGATACTTAAGGACAGTGTCTATATAAAAAGCTTACAATAAAATAAAAAAAAATCTAAATTTTTTATTATGAAATTATAGCATAAAGTGTTAAAAACTCATTCTCCTGCCAGTCCCAAACTACTCGCTAGTGTACTAAATCATTTTTTTATGACAAAATTGTATGTAAATATCATTTAGTAACAGTTTTTCTGTGTTAACCCTTCGAAAAAAAATTTATTTACATCGACTTGACATACACTGAAATTGGTCCCTCATTGTAGACAATCTTCGTTTAGTTTTTCTTATTCTAATGGTAAATTTTTCAAATCTTTAGTCAAAAGAGATCTGAAAGTGAACAGAAATAGCAGACTTAGTTCTTTTTCAGTTCAGTCTGTTTTGGTTTTACGATAGTGGGTTTTTTTTTTAAAAAACAAATTTAGAAATTATGCAAAGAACACAAGTATTTGACAGTCTCCTGGGAGGTTTTTTTAATATTGCTATAAGCATTCTTTTATTTTTTAAAAACGCAATCAATTTAAAAATTTGATCTCTATCCACCAGTTTCGAGTTTTTTCAAAATATTTGCTATTATCATTGTGTTATGTTGATTTTTGCATTCTTCTGTCAAGTTTAATTCAATTTTTCTATTTTTTTTTTACCAAAACTTTCAATGCTAAACATTATCCAAAATTTTCTTACCTTATGCTATTCCAGAAATAAAGGTTATTGTGTCCAATACCTGCAATTAATAAAAAAATATAGCATATAAGTGTGGACAAAGAAAAGCATATTTTGGGAAATTTTTCGGAAAATCATCCAGTTTAATGGCTTTGTTCTTTAAAAAATCAACTGTGTGAGGTTGCAGCTTAACTAATATATCAGTATATATGTTATTGCCTTTGCTCTTAACTTAAAGAGACTCCTCATAACTCATTATGGGTTTTATTCAAATTCAAGTTGCACCATCTCCATCGTCCTTAAACTCTAAGTTTAGTGAATGCTTTATGTTTCAATGTTCATAACTCTAAGTTGTTGCGCCAATTCGGCTGTTCAATGTCTGAAATTTGCTTTGTACAGACCTTTGCTGAGCCCATTCAACTGACTTGACTAGTGAACGACCTGAAGTAATGTTCTCAAAACAAAAATAGTTATTAGCACTTCAGTATTTTGGATAGTTTCAGTTTGTTCTCAACAGTCTGCTTATTTTATTTACTTTACATTTTTTTTTTTGGTGACAAGCACTAAAAACGCTAATCATGCTGGGTAAAAAAATAAAAAATAAGAAACTTTAACATGAATTTCATAACAGTATTTACCAAAAGTCTGCAGTCGTGTTTTAAATTTTGCGACGCACTGGTTAGTTATTGACGCTTTCAATCAAAGTCACACGTTTCAAATAAAGTTGTTAATTTTGAAATCAATAAAAATAGTGATCATTTTGCTTATCTTTCTTATACATTTGTATAAATGTATATTTTCTAATTCTACTAAGCTTCATTTGATTTTAATTAACATCTTTTCTAACACTGTTTTGCCATTTGGCTGTTTGATAAATTAGAAAAAGCAATTTTTCAATTATTACAAATGGCTGTACTTCCTTTTCAATAGCGCATACTCAGCACATCAAGAAAACGTGCCAAAAATCAGTTCATACTTAAGTATTTTACTGCAAAAATTAATTTAAATACTCAAATTTAAAATAAGTCAACAGTGCGTATGAGTAATGTTAGATAAAATAAAAATTTTTGGAAAAAATAAGATTTTCACTTTTTTGTAGGTAAATTTCAATTGAAAATTTAATATTGTTTATATACAAAACGCATTACATAAAATTCTGTGAATTTCATTCAAATCGGTTCAGTAGCTTCTGAGAAACATTAAGATAGCAAGCTTCCTTTGAATTTCCCAAGAACATATTTTTACCTTAAAAAAAAAATTTGTTTAGCTTTTGCTGCATTTTTCACAGTCATTGAAGAACGATGCTGATGTAACGACGCTCACTTGCACGTTCCTGGCAAGGTGTTAACACGTAGCTGTTTTAACAGCAATACCAGTAGTATCTGCTTTGAATGCAACACATCTTGTTGTACACGAGTCGTGTGAATGCAATACTAGAAAAAGTTAGTAACAAATATAGTAAATAGTAGTAGTAGAAGTTAATAAATAGCATGATATTCGCACAGTACAAAATACGAGATAATACAAAGAAAACGTACTCGTATGTATGTATTTGTGTAGTTTGGAGAAGTGCTATTTGAAGGCAAAGTTCCTTCAGTTTATTTGTACATATTATAATCAATATTTGAATTTGCTTGCTTGGATGTTTCAGACTATATGCGAGTACATATACATATCAAAATCGTGTTGCCACACTTTTCTATTTACAATTTGTTGTTTAAACTTTCTATAGATGCGAACAATTAAAATGAGTTGTAGTGTAAACAGTTTTTTTATATTGTTGAGATCTCAATGAGTAACTCAAATATGCTAGCTTGCTTGCTTTAATACAAACGTTAAAACATTTACATTACCTTTAAATGCATTACTTCCTAATGGCCACTAGTTAAAATTCTAGTTTTTGTAGTGCACAAAAAAGTAAAGAAATTAATATAAAAATATGTATCTTAAGTTGCATCGGTATGTAGTTAAATTACTTGGTTTACGGGCCAATGATGAAAATTGTAATAATTGTAGTATATTAAATGTTGAAGAAGTAATTCTCGATATTTATTTATTTATTTATTTAGACAGTATCGAACTTGAGATAAATAAGTTTGAATTTTCTACTCGCCACTTATACATTAATTTTAGTATGTAAATATATATAATTAAATTTAATTTAAAAACAGTTGTCAAATTGTTTCACAGCACATTTTTGAAAATGTTGATCATACGTCATGTTTGTCTGATATAAAAAAATATCTTCTAGCAGCCGAAATATGATGCAGCCATTAGTAAATTCTGCATATGGAGCATTCCAGTGAAAATGGTATTTTTTAGCAGATGTTTCAGATTTATTTTTCAAATGTTTTAATGGATCGAATATATTCTAGTGGGATTAAACTTTACTTTCCAAATTGATTTCATACTAAAATCTTGGTATTAGGCTCAGTTTTTTACAGTTAAAGAAAGTGCCAAAGTTTTTTTTTTACTAGGTATATTTTTGATCATATTCATCATTGTTTTTCTATTAAACCATGATGAGTTACGTTACGAATTATATCTGTCGTTAAAGGCCATAGACTAGTGTATTGATAAATGGTATTTGCAAAAAAGTATTCTTGCAAACATCTGTATTATACCGCAACAAACAAAACAGTTATGGGTGTCCCGTACAAACACACAAATCGATGTAAATAATTTTCTGTCTACACACATAACGGTTTAATTTTATTAACATTTTATTTAAAGGTAGTTACTTGGGTACTCTTAAAAAGTGCAGTAATTTTCGGATTTTATTTTGCCTAAAGTATAATAATTATTATCTTATTACTTGTCTCGTACAAACACAATATTTATTTTATTAAGATTTCTATTAATTTTTTTCTAATATTGTTGAAAAAATTCTTTAAAAATTATCGATATGGGTACGGTCACCGTTGGTTACTGCTTTGCTATGAACTATAAGTCTCAGGGGGCTTTATTATGTATATGCACTTAAGAAATTGTGACTTTTAATTATATGAGATATGAGCAAAACTGCTATAAATAAAATGAAATGGTGTTCATATAAGGCCGTTCAAGTATAACGTAAGCATATTTAGGTGGGGAGTGGTTCAAGATTTGCTTATTGTTGCTTATACAGGAGGAGAGGTCGATAAAATTCTTACGTAAGACAAAAAATATTTAAATTAGTCCTTTAAATTGATTTAAAATGTCAAGGATTTTTTCAATTTCCGTATGACCGCTATTGCTTTAATTATAAAAATAATTTAGTTCCTGAATTCTTGTTCCTATTTGAAAATCTGCTTACGTTTAATCATAAAAGAGGGGTTCGTGTTCACGATTTGTTAATTTTTGCTTATATCATTGAAAATCTGCTTGCGTAATGCTTAAACAGCATCTATGTAACTTATGGACACATCCCAAAGGCGTGGTTCACGGAGTCGGTGGTAATGTGAAACGACTTGTAAGTCAAAAAGGTCGAAGTCAAAGAGAAGGTGCCGTAGTCAAAACGCAAAAGATTTCGCGACACTAGCAGCCACTTTAGTACCCACTACGAGAATTTTTTTCATTTCTGAATCAGATATAGCTTAAAAAATTAAAAATGTTCATTCATGAGCCTATCCTAGGAATATCAAAAGTTCATTAAATTTCAGTTAATGGCCATCAAGTAACATGCAAAAAACACGCTTGGGGTAATCATAGTGTTATATTTTCATTTAAAAAATGATTTAATTTAATTTAATTAAAATACATGTATTTCGTACGAGTCCCGTACAAACAAAAATGTCCCGTACAAACAATTTAATTTTTGTTTAATAACTCTCATTTAAATAAATATTTTTTCAAACTTTTATTGTTTTATTATACCCTGACCTTTAGTCTATCCAAAAATATTTTTCCTAATTTTTAAAGGTTATTAATTTCGCTAAAAACTTGCTACAAAGTCAAAAAATGGAATGTATGGTAGATTTGGGCTGTCCCGTACAAACGAACTTCTTTTCTTATTAATTACTCACTATCTATAAATATTATTAAGAACAAATATTTGGTTTTGATAGGTCTACGTCACACAAAATAAATGTACTAGATGCTTTTTTTGATAACATTCTGGTTTGTCTTTAATTTAAGGTTTAAACTCAAAAAATGCGTACGATTTGTCCCGTACCAACTTTGGAATGCTCCATATAATTATAGGCAAAGAATTAATTTATGCAAAAAATAGATAACTTGGACTAAAACTTACATCGAAATTGACATATATAACAGTTATTATTAAATCTTATACAGAGTGTAAACGTTAAGGTTATGAAGCTTAGAGGAAGCCTAGGCCAACAAAAAATTGTATGGGAGCGGGGTCTAAAATGTAACCCTGAGAAATTATAGAGAAAAAACTAATTTTATTACTTGTTTCATAAAAGACTAAAACTTCTTGCTTCACCATAATGTCCTTTAAAAAGTTTTCTATGGAAAATTTTAGTCAATTGCATTAGGCTTCTGATAGTGGATTTGGTTAATAGGATTTTCCACAGTTCTGAGCCTTTAAATCTGAAATTTTCTGTTTTTACCTTTTTTTTGACTTTGGTAGGCATTTTAGTGTGAAAAAAGTCCTAAAACACTGTATCATTTTATAGTTTTTTTGTTCTCTATGTTAAATCTACTCATCTAAACACCAATTTTTTGATTCGTAGTCAGGAAAAATACTTTACCCTTAAAATATGTCTGACAAAAAAACTATTGATATTTAAAAATAAATTAAATTTGCAAAGCAAAAAGATCCTTTTATTGAAGTATTTTCCTGTCCACAAATCAAGAAATTGGTATGACAAATGTGCTACTTAATTAAATTGAATTTAATGTAAATTCCAAAAAAATTATAAAAAGATATGGTTATAGACCTTTTTCTTACTAAAATGGCCGGCAAAATCACAAAATAAAAAACCTAAAATTTCAAATTTAAAGGCTTTTGCAAAATCCATTTTAACCGACTGCTGCGTGATGCACGAAGATTTTTTTTTTTTTGCAAAATAAGTCAGAAAATTTGTATTTCCTAATAAGTCCTTAGGTGTACATTTCAGACATGCCATTATTTTGTTAGTCTAGGCCTCTGCTATCGTGTTCTATAAGCTTCGTTAGCCTTACATTTACAGCCTGTATAATAGGCTTCATTAGCTACATAAAAGAGTTTTTGGCATATTAAGCTCGTATTTTTCATACGATGCATTAAATTTTAACTTTAATATTAATCATACGTCGTGTTAATATAAAACACTACAAGTGCTTTGAGTGCATGAAGATTTTTGCGGCCACTAATTAAATCTGAATATATTTATAAAAAATAAAATTTCAATACATTGAACATAAAATATGTGCGGAAAGTTATATCGAAAACGAGTTACAGCTTTAGTTTCAAAAAAAGTATTTATCTCTTACTTATTAAAAATAAAATGCCAAAAAAAAATTACTCACAATGCTAATTATCATAGTGTATGAAATTGTAATTTATTATTAATAAATGCCTGACGCATTCTAATTAAATGTTGCCCAAACGTCACAGACAGTAATAACAGTTATAATTAAATTTAATTATGTACACTTAAAATTCATATTGTAATTAATATTCATCTTCAAACCTATACTTCGCTATTTCCGTTTAAAATTCACATTTTTTTTTATTAAGATTTCGTAAGTAATAACAAAAATACTTTCCATTAAGTGCAACATAATGGTAAACGTGGCATTTCCTCTTGTGAATGTTTGGTATTTTAGTGAAACAATTTGCCAAAAGATGAGAGGAGCGCACGAAATAATGAAAATAAAAGTTTGTGCGTCATCAATTTTTTGCTGTTGTTGTTGTTGCACAAATAAACGTGCATAGCATATGCAATTTGTAAGTCAATATATATTTTAAGCAGAAACACACATTTTTATAGTTATTTTTATTAAAAATATGTATAATCTATATCTCTGTATCTGCATCAGTAGTACTATAAGCTTTGTATGTGTTCTTATGTAAATGTTTGATCTTATGTAAATGTCATTCTCTGCATATTCACTGTTATATATATAGCGTCAATAGTTTGTTTTAATGCCAAAAATAGCTGCAATAATATTGACTGCATAAAATTGTCAAAACAACTAAATGTTTGTCATCGCTTTGATGCATTTGTGTTGTTTGTATTTGTGTTGGCGTTGATATGTCAAGTCGTTTCAGCTTTCGATATGAGTTGTAGCTTTAAATTTATCATTGCGTAGGTAATGGTTAGAAAAATTTAAGTTTATTGTAAATTTATTAATGAATGGAAAATTTTATGACTTTTACTTATTAAATGCAAACATGAAAAAAAAAAAAAAAATCACTCATACGTCAACTTGAACAAATTGGAAAAAGTATTATTGAATCATTGGTACTGAGCGGCCGATTGTCAAGTTTTAAATTTTCTTAGGTAAAACATTAGTGGTTAAAAATAAGTTTAATTTATGGCTCTAGATTGTATCGGTTTTGAATTATTCAGCATAAAGTGAGGGGCTATAAAATAAAAAAAAAAAAAAAAAAATTAAAAATTTGAATATATTGGATATTGGCAATTAATACAAGTAACTATATGTAGTTGATATCTGCATCGAAGCGCCGATAAAATTACCAAAAAATTTCACAAAATTTTTGCATTAAATTCCATTTTTAACTATGAAATAAGTAACTGCAAAAATTTCGTTATATTTCATCTCTTACGGATACGCTTCATAAAATTATTGAAATTTTAATGTGTGCTGCATTTTTTCTAATTTCTAAACATGTTAACTAATACACTTAAATTACATATTACTCATAGGTCTAGTTAATTAATCAGTCACACGTATGTACACCCAGCACAAGCAGGGAGTGGCAAAAATTGCATTGCAAATAATATGGAAAACAAAATTAATCACAATACTGATAAGTGATATAAAACCACCGGGTAATACGTACACCGATGATGATGATGAAAAAATTAAATTTAATTTACACATTTTATGTGCGCAAAAGTTTAAAGTACTCGCTCTTAGCGTACAATTTAATTGCAACGATGAACTAATTGTGTTTTTATTGGTAATATAATTTATGACAGGTATTTTTTTTTTTTTAGCCTTTATCACAAAATTGTATAGTGATATAAGCGCCACGGCCATATGTTGTTGCGCTGCTAATCAGATATACAATACATGACGTATGATTGATTTTAATTAAAAAAAAATTCTATGGACTTTGTTTGAGTGCTTTTGTTTGCATTTGAATTGACTTATGGCGAATGTTACATTTAAGTATGTAAACAGCTTTGCATAATCATTTACTTTTATAAGTGTATTTTGTATGCAATTTAATTTCATTTCACAATGTGCGAGGGAAAACTTTGCTGCATTTAATTAGCGTTTAAATAATTTGCATTTTTAATATGCTTGTGTAAAATAACCAAGAGTTTTAAATAATTTTATGCAACTCTGCGCACAATTCAGTTGAGTTTAGAGAATGCCACGTGACAAGCTAAGCTCAGTAATCGTTACTTTTTTGTTTTAATTTGTTAGCAGTGCGTATGAGTAACTTTTTTTGAAAGTAAAATTTTGTTTAAACATTATATTGAAATTGCCTAAAATTTTGCTAAATTATCGCTCATAATGTAAGCTATATCGAGGTATTGTTACACAAAAATCGGTTCAGTGATTCTTGAGATATTCTGCCAAACAAAAGTTGAAGTATTACTTGTGAAGTAAATATTGCTACACCTTCTTTTGAACAGAGGGCGGCGCATCACCAATTAATTTAATCCAAAGAATGGAAATTGTCTCGATGCAATTTATATAAGTAACAAATCTTATCTATGTGCGTTGAACAGTTTCAGAGATATGATATTTTTGGAAAAACGAAAAAAATTTTTTTTTTAATTTTTGATTCCGACATCCGATAGGGCACCCTTGTGTGAAAAAAATATTTTTCACTAAAATGGTGTAAAAAGTCATGAAACGCGTAGAAAACACGAAAAAACGAAATTTTTTTTTTTTTTTTTTGGTTTCAACATCCAAGTGGGGATCCTTGGGAGCAAAAAATATTCTTCACTAAAATGGCGTAATAAGTCATGAAACGCGTAGAAAACACGAAAAAACATTTTTTTTTTAAATTTTTTGTTTTTGTCAGTCAAGGGGGACCCTTGGGAGAAACATTTTTTTTTCCTCTAAAAGGTCGTAAAAATTCATGAAACGCGTTGATAACGAAAAACCTTCTGGGGTTTTGGGGTCGCTGAACATGAAATTGAAGTCAGAAGCCAAGAATTTTTAAATCAGAAATGACAAAAGCAATAGAAAGTCTCACAGTGTTTGAAAATCCTAATTTTGGCCCCACACGATGAAATTTACGCAAAAAATATTGAAAAAAAAAAAAAAAAAATAATTTTACGCCCTCTTACGGGGCGTGTTACAACATCGCCATATTAAAATTTTTTAGCACCACTTGGGTTTCGAAAGCTTTTAAAGAAACCAAAAAATTTTGACATCCAAAACTTAATTTTTCGTCCATACAGTTTTTGGCCGCAGACCTGGTTTAGTTGACGTCTAACGTCCCACTTATAGATATAACAAATTTCAATGTTTTAAGCGGTAAATTTATTCACGTAATACTCAGTATGGCTGCTGGTTTTTTATGGTAACAAAATTCTACACTACGAATTAGTAATAGTTTTTGATAATTTATAGAACAACTTAAGTTTTCTTATAATTAAAAATTATATTGATGTTGAAAGAAGCAGCTTTTAGAAATTAAAAACTTTTAACTGATATTTCTTTTGGTTTCACAGATTTTATTTAAAGAAAAAACTCTTGCAAACAGATGGGTAATTAAGAAACAACTGGATATTCGTAAACATACGTATTGTGTAAAACCAAAATCAAATTTTAATGAAATGTCAGAAACAAATAAGATTTCGCCAGTATAAAGCCTTAAATATAGATCAAATATTGTTAAAATTTCGTTGAAATCGGTTCAGAAGTTTTTGATATTCTATAGAAAGAATCAACTCAGAATTTTATTGAGTTGCTGGAATATTGTAATACAATTTAGTTTTAACAAACTGCCTAGATATGAAAATTCCAAATAAAACCAATTTATAACCTCCAATGAAAATTCTTCATTATTAAATCATTATTTTATGAAATAAAAGTGGCAATTACATATTGTGAAAAATTTTGTATTCCTGTTTGTTCTTTTAATACGATAAAGGTCAATTGTGCATATGGACATCATTTGTAAGGGTTAGAGAAATTCAGATTTATTGTGAATTTATTAATGAATAGAAAGTTTTCTGAATTTTATTAAATCAAAATACTGGCATGTAAAAAAAAAATCACTCATACGTCAACTTAAACATATTGGAAAAAATATTATTAAGTCATTGGTACTGAGCGGCCGATAATAAAGTTTTAAATTTCTTTTGAGCAATTATTAGTAGTGAAAAATTAATATTATTTGTGAGTCTAGGTTGTATCGATAGAAAATTCTTATAAGAAAAGTGAGAGGATATTAAATAATAAAAAAAAAAAAATGTTTACAGAAAGTTTTAGAAAAACTGGAAAATAAAAATGTTAGCAATTGAATAACTTGGTTATTGGGTGCTATTTTGTACAATATAAAAACCTCCGATGATAATTTACCAAAACTGATGAAGTGGATATTTTATGAAACAAAAGTGGCAATTGCATATTGTAGTACTTTTAATTCCATTAAGGTCAGCTGTGCATGTGTGCAGCATTATTATAAAAATTCACATAAAAATATGTATATGCTTGGTTCTAAGGAAAAACTTAAATAAAACAAAATAACCTGAAAGAATATAACCATTATATTTAAATACTTGGAATTTTATGCAATATTTGTATGGCGTATAGTTTAATTGGTAAATTTAGTATGCATTGTACATTGTTCTATCTCTTTATTTAAATTGCAAGGAATCCATAAGTGCATTTGAACAGCATTTTTTTTGCAAATTACAAAAAGGCCATAGATCATTCCAATTAAAAGTTAAATTCAAATGAAATTTATACAGCTTATAACCTCTAATAAAAACAACAAATTGAGTGTTTTTCAACAAAATCAGTTCAGTGGTTTCCTAGATTTGGTGAAAAAAGTTAAGCTTACATATGATTATAATGATTCAATATTTATTTTTTAAATGAACTGCAAAAATCTTGAAATCTTCTTGATAATGCTTTATTATAAATATAAAAATTTAGAGCCTATAATGAAGAGCATGCAGCTATTCTATATCATCAAAATTGTTTCAACAGTTTTTGAAAATTTGCTTAAAATTTAAAAAATTTGTAAGCTTTAACGAAAAAGTGATAAAAGCTTTCAGCACTAATCAGATTACTGCACGCTATATTAACAACACAAATTCAATCCTTTTACTGTTGCCTTTATACGAGTACGTACGTATAGTATCATTGAAAGTATATATTTATTTTTGTGTGTTGTCATATCCTTTTTTCGTTGAATTTCCAAGAAATCCTTGAAGGCAATGACGCTGACGATAATTGTAATTGTAATAGCAACAGCAACAACTTAGTATCAACACACTGTATTACGCTGCACCATGACAATCACGCGTTAGCAACAACAACAATGACAAAAAAGAAGAAAATTTAATTCAATTTGGTAGCAATTAAATTTTGTGTACTAAAAGTAACTATGACTCTCTCTGTGTATATGGTTTCCATTTATGCTGCTTTGCAGCGTCATTCACGTTAGCGCAATATGACGCCAGTCAATGAACTGCTGCTTTTAGTTACAGCAACAAGAAGTTCTAGCGATTATTATCATGTCATTCATTCATTCGTAAAGAAGTAGAAGAAGAAATTGAAAAAAAAAAAAAAACAGAAGAAACAAATGTCATTATCGTGGGAGTACTATATACAATTTTATACAGAAACGGTGCCATCAAGAGAAACCCCTTGACTTTTGAAGTTCCTACTTTTGTAGAAAAATGTACGAAAATTGTTCCCGTTCCCCTTAGAAAAAGTACAGGTATTGGAGAAAATTTCCATAAATGTTATGCTGCACAAAAGTTGAAAATACAATGAGAAAATGACTCTTTAAATATTTATAAGCTAGAATCGCGTAGTTGTCAAAATTTGACCATTTTGTCACTTTTTGGACACTTTTAGTACTTTTTTTTGCTATTTGGTACGAAATAGAAAAGCTCATTTATCATCCCTGGTATAATTCTAGCGAAATATAAACAAAACACAAACATGAAGTCAGTGCAATGCTTTTTGTTTATATCTTTGTGCTGTATCCTTTTTTCAGCTCTGTGTGATGTTGTTAATTTTGAAAAATTTGCATTTAATTTTACCTGGCTTAAAGTCAAGATATAAACATAATTTTTACTTTGTGCACATCTACACAAAAATACCTTTCTAAAAGTGTATAATTTAAAGTCGTACTCCTTTACTAACATAGTAAAAAAACATGGACAAAACTAGAAAAAATTGAGTATTAATATATATAGATTTAATAGTAGCAAATCATGTTGTATGTTTAACAAAATATCAGTGCAAAAACAGTATGGCTCTTTTCTTTCTCGACGGCTCTGTCGAAAACTTAAGAATTCATTGAAGAAATGTTTCTTTAAATATAAATGTAGTTGAAGCAGAACTCGAGCAGCTATGTATCTGCTTATACTTATATACTTTTTCACTTTTATTTTGCGCTAGATAACAGTGGGTCCATCCTAGCTCAACATATGGTAAAATTCATATAAATACACCTTTTGCATATAGCTCAACGTTGCGTATGAGTTACATCTAGTTCAAGTTATAATTTTTGATCAATTTTATATGTAAAAAAATAGCTCAGTTCTTAGTTATCAGTTTCCAAAAAGTTTTCCTCAAGTTATGTTCTGAATCAGTGGTGTTAGCGTTTTAAAATCACTGGGCCAAGCGCAGTCAGAGTAGAACGTTGGCTCATCTACAACAACCACAATTTTTCCACATTTTGCAAATCTCTCGGAACTACAACAATCACATAAAATGTTTTTTGTTGTTTTTTTCTGGCTTATCTACAAAAAACATAATATTTCAATAAAAACAAAAACAATTTTTAATGATAGTTGTAGTTCCGAGAAATTTGCAAATTACTAAAATATTGTGGTTGTTGTACGCGAGCTTAAATTGGCTCACTTTTTTCTACTCTGACACCCTTGTTATGTGATCTTTGACTAGGGATCTGCACGAGATATCTCGGGACTACTTGCACATTCCAAACTGGACTGAAGTATTTGATCAGTGTCGAAAGAGATATTGATTCTTACAAATACTTCAGTGTACTTTTTTCTTAAATAAATAAGTACTTCAGTTTAAAATGTTCGAGTAGAAAAAGTACAGTAAATTTTGTGATATGGTAACACTTCCATTGTACTAGCTTTTATAAATTTTCGCGGGAGAGAGAGAGCGAGTTTAAACAGAGGCACAAGAAGAGCGCGAAAAATAAAATTTTGTAGTATACACTACAACTGCAGTATATGCACTGAATTGAACTGAAGCAAATCGAACAAGACAGGCTGTGCAGTATTTGATTTGTCTTCTTTCATACTCAAGTACTATCAAGACATTTGTATGTGACACTGAACTGAAGTATTTGATAAATAGGAAGCGGTTACAAGACATAGCGTATCTTGAAACGATATTTCTAAAAACTCCAACAAGATGTTTTGTGGAGGATTCCACTCAAAAATATATATAAAACAAACTCCAATAAAAAACATCAAAAAAAAACTTCCGAAAAAAAAAACATCCTAAAAAAACATCAAAAAAAAAAAATCCAAGCATGAAAACATCCAATAAAAAAATATCCAATAAAAAAATGTCCAACATACATTTTCCATCAAAATAATTTAACTCAATTTAATAAGATCGATGGTTTTTTATTTGAATTTATATTTTTGGACATTTTTTTACTGGTTGTTTTTTTTATGGATGTTTTTGTTTTTGGATGTTGTTTTTTTGGATGTGTTTTTTTTGGATCTTTTTATTTTCGAATGTTTTTTCTGGATGTTTACTTTTGGATATTTTTTTTGTGTTTTTTTTTTTGATGTTTTTATTTTTGTATGTTTTTTTTGGATGTTTTTTTTTAGATATTTTTTTTGGATGTTTTAATATATGGATTTTTTTTTTGGATGTTTTTTTTTGGATGTTTTTATTTTTGGATGTTTTTTCTGGATGTTTACTTTTGGATGTTTTTTTTTTGGATGTTTTTTTTTTTTTGATGTTTTTATTTTTGGATTTTTTTTTGGTGTTTTTTTTTTAGGATATATTTGATAATAACCTTTGTGGAGACCACTGTTTTTGACTTATGGTATAAATTTCGCAAGCAATGACTCGCGTGTGAGGCTAGGTATGTGTAGATTTTAATCTATGCTTTGACATTTTTTTAATTTAGCACCAGCCGGGAGTCATTGAAGAACTTGTTTGAGCAAACGTTTTTACTACATTTTTAAAGGTTAAGGACTTTTTTGTTCCTAAAAAGATTCTGCAAAAACTTTTCACGCTAAATTTTGGCTCCACTGTGTAGCACGTTAAAACAACGTGTGCACATCAAAGGGGTTGGTATCGAACACTCAACTCAAAGAAAAATCTATATGCATCATACTCGGCGACACGCTTGACTCTTTGTATTACTCCACACGTAAATGGGATGGGTTTTAATTGACATGGTGCCGTCGTCGTCGTTGTTGTTTCTCTATATATTCCATTTTTATTGCATGTTTGAGGCGCGTTGTTATTGTTGGTTGTAGCTTACGTTCTTATTGTTATTATGGTTGTTGTTCCGACTACCTCTACAGCTGTCTTGGGTGCTTCTTTCTGTTGCTGACAATTAAGTTATTTTTATTATTATTATGTTGTATTCGCCATTAATTTAATTTAATTTTATTAATTCTTTTTACTACTGCGACGTAGACGACGATGATGATGACGAGTTAAAGAAAAAAAGCCATCAAATGAAAATCCTTAAGCAGCTAATCAGTGATTTTTATTTTATGATTACGATTTTGATTGGTAATTTATTTTTATAGCTAATTCAGCAACAGCTAATCATTCAGCTATGAAATTGAAATGCATGTAATGGGCGATTACTATTTAAAGGTATATAATTAGACAGTTACAATAAATAGATACATCATACATATATCATACAAAGAAGTTCAAAGTTTTTACAGTTTTGTTCTTGAACTCTCAGAAAATCTACAAATAATTTATTGACCTTTTTTGACCTTGTAATCAAGCGCGTATGAGTAGCCTGTAACTCAATACACCATTGTTATGTGTAAAAATATTTGCTTCATGTTCATGTCGCTAATAATACCATACATATGTTCAAATTTATTACACCACTCCGTTGTCAAAGTTGTCAAAACCAACAATTAATGAAATTGGTTCCTGCTGCCGCTGGTCATTATACAAACGACCATCAGCTGTCATTTTCAAAGGCACTTAGTAAGCTTTTGATGGTTGATATGTCGATAATGTTGATGTCAATGATGCTTTAGTTTAAAGTGTTATATATGTTGGCGCTTCAAGGTATTGTTTGCTTAAATTTAAAAATTGATATATTGCGAAAATATATTGTTCAAGGATTTTGTGGTATTTACTAAAATTTAATAAAAAAGTCTTTCAAAAATAAATTGAGAAAAATATTTTACTATAACCTACGCAAGGTAAATCCGCGAGATTTGGCACTTTTTTTGTTGAACTGCTACAAAACCAGAATCAAAAGAGATTTTTTAAGGAACCAAACACAGGAATTTTCATTTAATTCATAGAAGAAATACTTTTCCATTCAAAAAAAAAAAAAAAAAAAAAAAAAATGCTTTAAAGCCTCGAATCACCAGAGACTGAGTCTAATATGGCACCATTACTTGGGTGATTTGGCACCCTTATTGGTTTTGAAGTTTTTACAGACAGTATTGTTGCATATTTTTGTATAAGATATACTAATTTCATGTGACCTCATTTGAAATATTACGCAGTGGATCTAATCATCAAAAGAAGCATAACTAGTTACCACTTTACGTTTATAAGTCCTCTTGTTTGGAACCATCTTGCGCTTTATTTGTTGTGTCTTACGTTACAAGTTTTTCGTTTTCTGTTGGACCACATTATCAGAAGACGTTAGAAAATAAACGTTCTTCAGCTTAGAGCTTTTCAAAGTCGTTGGTAAAGGCGTGATTTTACTTAACCCTGCTGTAAGGTTAAAAAAAACTTACGAATTCGAGGTTAACGGACCATTTTGGTCTATACCAATTTTTTTTGAAAACAAGGGGCGTAAGTCTATTTTTTATACTTATTTATTTCAATTAAGTATTTGGCAACAAATATTTTCACTAAAAGTTATATTTGTATGCTTAACAAATCGTTTGGGCTATTCATTTTGTTTTGAATGTTTGTTATTATATTTCATACAAATTAAATTTGAAAGCCAATAGTGGGATTCCCACCTGCTAGAAAACGTGGAATTTGTGGTTGCTGCAAATCAAAATGCGATAGTAAATGTGTTATCTGCAGCAAATTTATTTGCAAACTAAGCCGAAAAATTGTTTGTACATCCTGCATAGAAGCGAATAAATAAAAAATTACAATAGACCAAAATGGTCCTTAACATAAAATTTGTAACTGTTTATTTTTCTCCCTTCCAATTTATGTTAGACACTTAATTATTTGAATAAAAACATTGATTTAGAAAAAAACCACGTGAGCTGACGTTTCAAGTCGATATGTTTTACCGTTGAAAAGATAGAAAGGAAAGAAAAAAAAATTTGACCAAAATGGTCCAAACCTAACAGCAGGGTTAAAAGCAAATCTGACAAGATATCGCTTGTATTCAGGGCTACCACATGGGATTCTAAAATATTAGAGGACAAGGTAAAAATTTAAAAGAAATCCAAGAAGGTCCTAGCTGACTTAAGTTCTGTGATTTTATTGTGGCTTTACATTCAAACGTCTCATATTTGTACTCCAAAATATCTTATGACATATAAAAGTAGAAATGGCACCCGAACCATGTAACCCTCAGTTATTGGGTGCCATTACTCCTTTTTGGTATATACCGGATAAGAATGCCACGATACGAATAAACGTGTTCGAGATCATAATCACTCAAAAAGGAATTTATATGCAATTCTGTTTATTTTGATATGTGCACCATATAACTGCATCAAATATTCATCAAACTGCTGTCTCTTGAAATATATGCAAAGTAAAAGTTCGTTGTTATAAAAGCTGCAGGTTTCAAAATGGAAAGGGGTGCCTTATCACCTGGGGGTGCCATATCACCTGGGGGTGCCATATCACTTGGGGTGCCATATCACTTGTGGTGCCATATCACCTGGGGTGCCATATCACCTGGGGGTACTATATATTTCGGATTATGTCTTGGAAACTGATTAGCAATGAAAATGTTGATAATGCTAAGATAACTGCAGGTTTTGCAGGCTAAGACTATTCGTTTTGTCTTAATAGCGTATTTAATGTATGTTATTGAACGTTGAATGCTTACTATATAAAAAGCTATTAAATTCCTTATTTTCAGGTAGCAGCCACGCTTATTTTTAAAATTTTCCCCAATTAAATTTTTTTGGTTTACAGGTCAGCACTACCATATCAAATTTCAATGCATCTTTCACTTCAATTTTTGGAAAAGTTTTGCAGTATTTTTGCACGCTCACTGTATGATTCCGCCAACTTTTTCTTTTACTTTTTTTTATCCTCATCTCCGTATGATTCTTTTGAATGAAATATAAGATTTTTAATATAATATTAAACAAATCGTTTGAGTAGCATTTATATGATAGTTTTTAGACTTCTTTCATTAAAACAAACATATCACAGTCCTCACACGTCAGATTGCAAAAATATATGCCACAAAATTTTTCTCGAATAATACAAAAATAGCACTTTACTGTTTAACAAAAACACTTCAGCAGTTTTTGAGCTATATGCAAACATACACACATTTATTGAAAAAAGAAAAAAAAAAATTGCCAAGTAATTTTCACAGAGTATTGAACTCTGTTTCATTTTGAAAAATCATAATACCATTAGCGCTTAATGACACCATTTCCATGTGCCACGTGCAGCAGCTTTTGGTGTTTTCACTATCATTAAAGATAAATAAAATGTGAAATGAAAAATTTGCTACAAAAAGCACTTGAAAGAAGAAATTTCACAATTTAATGGCACTTCAATGTTTTGAAGCACATGAGTGCTTTTATTTCTCGCACTGTACGTACATACATACACATGTAAAGTGTATTTGCCAATTTAACAGCCCGCCTAAGGTTGATGAGAATTTTTGCCTTTAAATTGGCACACTTGTGTGCACTTAATTTTCTGCACGCTTCAACTCTTAAAATTTGTGCCGAATTGGTAGTAATTTGAATGATATTTAAAAGAGTCAAATTGCAAAAATTTAAGTAACTGATTTGATGATTTGCAATGCAAAATTATTTTAAGCATAGCCTAAAGATATGCAATAGATTTTGTAGGAATTATGAACGCTTTGAAAAACCATATATGCTGGCTGCATGTGTTGCATATTTTTAGGCGCTTATGTAAATTAAGATGTTTTTGAAACAAATATGTAAAGACTTAAAACTAACTATTTAAAAAAACAAAAATATATATATATATTGAATATTTGGTTTTGGTCAGTCAGTTACTTTATTTCACATTTCAATGAATTTCAATCAACTGCAGTAATTCTTGCAAAAGAAATGTATATTTTTCTGGTAAAAGTTTGCCATGCAACAACTGTTCCATTGTGCATTGTATAGTAAAATTCTGCAAACTCAACAACATAACATTTCAATGCAGTAAACAGTGCCATTGCATTTTTGAGTAAGATATTTCAAGCTCTACTTTGTGTGTTTATGCACCCAGGTATATGTGTGTGGGTGTCAAAATATTGTGCATTCGTGCAGATGCATTCAATTCAACAAAAACAGCAGCAGCAGCAGCAGCTGTTACCAGTTACCTACTCAATCATTAAAAAAGTTGAAAAATGTTAGAGAATGAGAAAAATTCAATTGAATATTTATAAACCATTCCAATGAAAAAAATCTACGTAAAATATGCTACACTCATGTGATATGTTTTTGTGTTGCATGCAACTGAATTTGGCACAGGTAGCTATTTTCATAACAATTTCAGCAAAATACTTTCTCTATGATAAAAATAAAAATTCTACAAAATGTACAGAGATGTCATAAACATACATACAATACATACATAAATAGAACACACAATAAAAAATGGACCATTACCATGGCTATGAATTTTTTTTTTAATGTTCTGACAAAACTATTCAAAACACACCTTGGCTAGAGGGAACAAAAATCTTAAAAAAAAAATTAAGTTGAAATTTAATGGAGAATTGTTTTTGAGTAAGACTACCCCCGAAAAAAAAAAATTTTTTAACAGAAAATACTTTTACCAAGTTTTCCATCAAAAATTACATTTTAACAAACTTTCAGTGAAAAAAAAAATAAAAAAATTTAAAATATTAAATGAATAAGCGTTTAACTATTTAATACAATTTAAGAGCTTAAGGATCTTTTCATTTAAAAAAATGAAAGCACAGAATAAATACGAAAATTCCTGATGTTGCCACAATTAAAATGCGCAATACAAGTTAATTGAATTTTCCAAGCTGCAACTTATTAAAGATATAAAAAATATGAAAAAAAGAACAAAAATGCATTTAACTTTACAGCAACCGTCATAACGCCTGCAGTTTAAATTTTAATTAAAAATTTCAGTCAGAGAGCATTTATTTTTTCACTTTAATGCAACGCACAAGTTTTTTCTTCTTATAATGAAATTATGAAAGTAAAATTGGAATTTCCATCATGTAACGTTTCAACGTAGCGAAATCAAATTCAATTAAAAAAATAAATGCAATTTAAGTGTAAAGTATTAAATGTCATTTATTGAAAATAAATATTTAAAAATGCTTTTTAAATAAAACAAGTAATTAAAGTTTTTGCTCAATACTGTGGGTGTGAAAGGATTATTGTAGAAATTTTTCAAACATATTACTCTTCTTAAAAAAAAAAACAAAAATTAAGTAATACACGGTGCGATACGATATTCTGAATGAGACCACAATAGGTTTTTTAGTTTATTTGCGATTGCTGCGTCGGAATTTGGTAACAGTTTTTTCTATCAAGTCTAAGAGCCGAGTAATCCTTTTATTTATCTAAACCTAAGTATTTTAAAAATTGCTAAGTTAAGCAGATATATTGAGTGGTAGACCGAACTTTGTGTAGATTTAAAAGAGAAATCTTATTGTACAATCGAATGAATTAATAATAAATAAATAAATAAATCTGTGGTCTTAAGTGCAGGAAATACTTTTTTGAGACAAATGGCTTACATCCAGACATTTGTGCTATTCAACGGCAGCAAATACTCCTAGCCTTCCTTACATTTTAACTTTTCCAATTGGATCATTGATTTCCGAGATTCATTGAGGTAAACTCCATGTAAAGGACTACATTTATTAAATTTATATAGAGTTGAGATATTCCTACTTCAGAAGATGATATCTCAGAAAATAATGATCCAGAAGATGAGGTCTATCCAATCTCGGTGGAAAAAAAGATGACACTGCTTCCTGGAAATGAGCTTTTTGTTTTCTGCATTTTAAAACAAAACTAAATCGGATCGCAGATCCCGATTAGCGAAAAAGTTTGCTATCGAAAACTCTCTCAGCAATGATTTCTCTTAACTTGTCACACTTTGTTATATGTTCTACACGGAGAAAAAAGTCTTACAATTTTTGTTTCGAAAATCGTTAAAAAAATGCTGAACTTTTGTTAATCTTCGTTTATTTTACATATTAATTAAAAAGTGCTAACAATTTTATAATAATCTTGAAGTTGCTTAGAAGGAAATATTTCAATATGAGCATGATAAAAATTATCAAACACGATAGTAAAAGTTATTGAATTGGAATACATTTTTTTTTAAATTTTTTTTTTTAAAAAGGTAAAATTAAAAAAAAAAACAATTAAAACTAAAAAAAAAAAAAAATAATTTTTGTTTTGTGTATAGCATGGGTGAAACTCGAACCGGGAGAACTTTGTCGTGTGATAAATACACATAATCTGATAAGGAGTGAGATCGAAAAAATCTTAACAGTATATCAATAATTTTTATACAGTTGATCTTAGAGTTTTGATTTTTTTTTAATTAAATGATAATATTTTACAAATTACAGAAAAATATAACTTTTATTGTTCTAACCACTATTTATGAACTCGTGGATCTTTTTCGGTAAGCCTTCCATTAGAGATTTGATAGTTGATTCAGACACCTTTTTGGAACAGTTTGCTCATCTCCTTTTAAAATCTTCGATATTTTGAGACACCTTTTTTGTGCTCTTTAAGTTTCTTTTCACAAGAGTCCAATACCTCTCCACTGGTCTTAGCTCCGGAAAATTTCGAGGATTGGCCTCTCTCGGTACAAAAGCTATGTTATAACCATTCCACAGCTTTCTTGCCTTAGTGACATGACGCCAAATTGAGCCAAAAGTATGTGAATACATTGTGCTTTCTTATGAAAGGAAGAAGTCTTTTTTTCAAACACTCTTTGATGTATATTTCGGTGTTTATAAAGCCTACTGTAACAAATGACTTGCTTCTTTTGTCGCAACTGCATATAGCTTACCATACCAGGAATTTTTTATGAAATTTTGTCTGCTTTTGGATTCAAAATTGTTCTTCAACATTTCTTCGAGCATCAGCAACATAAAAATGTTGACCCGGAAGCTGTGTTAAGTCTGCCAGTACATACGTTTCATCGTCCATTATACAACATAAATATTTTTGTATAAAATTCGATTTTAATTTCCGAGCCATACTTTTGGCATCTACATTTTTTGCAGCATTCCTGTCGGTAACTTTTTGGACTTTGTATGTTTTCAAACCTGCATTGGCTTTAACTTTTTGCACCAAAAATTCAGAGCACTGGGCTAACCGGGCAGCTTTTCTAGCAGGTGTGTTTGGAGATCTTTTCAATATGATTTCAATTTTCTTGGCTTCCCAATATCATGTGGTCCTTGTTTTCTTCCCGAACCAGGTTATCTGTCGATGGTCAAATTCTCCTGAAACTGTTTAATAACATTGGAAACAGTTTGTCGGCAGTCCTTCAATTCTTTGGCCAATTTTTTGTGAGACCAATTTGGATTTTTTTTGAAAATTTTTAATAATTTTAAGACGTACATCTTTCTCTTCACTCATTTTGATCAAAGAAATTTTTAAATTTTACACCCAAAAAAAATTATTAGGTAAAACGTGTGTTAAGATTTTTTCGATCTCACTACTTAGATGCACTTATTAGCTATCAACACCACTGACATCGTTATACTAAAGTTCACTGAAACTCTGTTTGTTTTAAAATTATCAAAACTATTAAATTATCAAATCGTCTACGAATATTTCCTATTGGACACATAAAAATTATTGTGTCGGAATTTTCACTCAGAGTTCATAAATTTTTTTATATTATTTTTTAAATAATTTTTTATAAAAATTTCAGCCCTGGCTCACAAAAATACCTAAATCTGTCGTTTGCATGCATTTTTTAGCCCATTTCTGGTAGCCTAAAAATGAATATTAGTATATCTGTATGTTTCTTATAAACTCCTAAACGGCTGAATCGATCACCGTGCAAATTTACATTTATATATAATTTTGGGTACAGCGCGTTTCTGCATCATTCGTTTTTTCAGTTTTTTTTTTTTTACCCAAAGGTCTCCCCTAGGATGCCGGAACCAAAAAACTTTGTTTTCCTTTTTTTGTGTTTTCTATGCGTTTCATGGCTTTTTACAACATTTTAGTGTAAGCATTTTTTTTACCCAAGGGTCCCCCCTTGGATATCGGATCCAAAAATTTCAAAAATTTTTTATTTTGTTCTTTTCGTGTTTTCTAAGCATTTCATGATTTATTACGACATTTGAGTGTAAACAAATTTTTGCACCCGAGGGTCTCCCTTGGATGTTGGAACCAAAAATTAAAATTTTGTTTCCTTTTTTCGTGCTTTTTACGCGTTTCACGACTTATTTTATTTTAGTGGAAAAGTTTTTTTTTTCACCAAATAGTCCTTTGCATGTCGGAATCAAAAATTTTTTAATATTTTTTTTCCCGTTTTTTCGTGTCTTCTACGCGTTTCATTACTTTTTACGACCCTTTTTTTCGTGTTTCCAAAAAAACGTATTTATCTTGAAAATATTTAAAGGACATGGATGATATTTGGTTTATGTAGATATTAAAGATATCGGGACAAATAATACCAGAGGGAAAAATACATGATGCCACGTTCTTAAAAAATGTCATATCTCTCAAACTATTTAACCAAATAAAAGTTGTAGAGTTGCGATAAAGTATTTATTTCTTAAAGCTAAAATCAACAACTGCGGAAACGATACATTTCGAACTGAAACAAGTGTACATGAAAAAAATAAAAAATTCCAAATTATAACACATAGTGAATTTTTGGGGGTATTTTACAATGCTTCATATCAAAATGTATTGTTATCACTCCAAATTTTATGAAATCATTTCTCTTTTAGTCACATTACGTGAAAACACTTCCGTGTATTCTAAAAAAAGCAGCAAGCAGACAACGCACAGGGTGTGCCAACATAATGAGCACAATAAATTAGCAAAAAAAAAAAAAGGAATTGTAACAAAAAAACCAGTTAAATTTTTTTCTGCTGCCTAAAAATACTTTTTTTTCGCTGTACTAAATCAATTGAATTTCTTAAGCGTGAAAGAGGAAAGCAAAAAATTCCCAAAAATTCATTATGAGCTGCTCACGCAAATTTGGCAACTTTAATTATCTGGTGTGCCGGTAATGAAAGTTAATGAATATGTATTTCGTTTTTTTATTTTTGGTTAAAAACTTTTGTAAAGAAAAAAATTTTCCATAGCCAATTAATGCGCGCATTTTCAACACCAGTGAGTTCATTGCATGTTTATTGTGATAATGCAATATTGGGTTATTTCCCACCAACACCATTCACTATGTACTATAGTGAAAAAATTAAAAAAAAAGCTTTGGAAAATTTTTTGCACTTTTGTAATTAAAGCACCCACCCCCCAGCCAGAGCCAGTCAGCCAAACAGCATCTTTTACTATTTACTGCACAACTGAAGCGAAAAAGTTTGTGCGCACTCTATTTTTAGTTTTCTTAATTAAATTGTTTAGTTTTTTTTTTGTTTTTGTGAATTAAGTAAAGTTTTTTCTTCTGTGAGTATTATCTTGGAGTGAAGAATTCATTGACTGCAATTTGTAGCTAAATGAATTTTGCTGGCTGCTAAATGTTTCATGTAAAGTTCAACGTTTGCATTGCCAAAAATACAAAAGCAGCGCTATTTATTCAATTAAAAATAGAAAAGCTTACAAAATTTGATGTTCATGTTTTTGGCACCCAACTTTCTTTCAATTAAACTCGGAAATTACTGTAACGATTTTGCTTCACGCTTGGCAGTCATTTTCTGTGTATTCTTAGAATTAATAAAACTTAGTTTTGATAAGGGTTTAACCTTTCAACACGGTAAACAATTTGATTACATACAAATTTACAATTAAATCTTACACCTACGCATTGTTGAACCAATTTTGGATGTGCTTATTATAGTTATTTTTTGAAAAAACGGGATACAATACTTTAAGTTTCTATAAAATGTAAGTTACAAGCATTTCTCGGTACAGAAGCCGAGGCATTTCCTATTAAATTAAATCAAAGAATTTAAATTTTCCCAATGCAGTTTATTTACGTACCAAATATCTTCTTTGTGTGTTAAATAGATTCAGTGATATGACGTTTTCGAATTACGTGAAACTCCTATTTCTCCCTTGAACATTATTTCTCCCGATACTCTTAATACATAAATGATTTTTTTTTTGGAAACACGAAAATACAAAAAAAAAATTTTTATAAATTTTTGTTTCCGACATCCAAGATAGACCCTTGGTGCAAAAAACTTTTTTCCACTAAAATGTCGTTAAAAGTCATGAAACGCATAGAATTTACGAAAAAACTAAAAAAAAATGTTTGGTTACGTCACAATAGGAGGGAAAAACTACTGATGCAGAAACACGTGCCGTACCCAAAAACCTTTATAAAAAAAACTACACGGTGATCGGTCCAGCCGTTTGGGAGTCTATAAGGAACATACAGACAGCGAAACAAACACTAATTTTTATATCTATTAATGAGGAGTAATCGAACAAAAAGTAGCATTTCCATGTATACTTTTTTTTCAGAAATCAATAAAATGTGATTAAAAAAGGTAGCATATTTTTTTTTTAAAAATATGTTTATGCATAAATATGCACTAAAAAAACTGCCTTACAATCGCGTTTTTACACATTTAAAAACTTTCATATTAATGGAGATAACTGAGTTTGAAATTTGGAAATGTTACCTTTTGTCAGGAAATGTTGAAAATTTTACTTTTTGATAATCATTAAACTGAAATGATGCCTTGTGGGTGCAATAAAACCAACTGAAAATGTTCGACGAAGACTATGTTAGTATTAAATAGGTAAATGTAATTTTTCGTCAGTACTGCAAAAAAGTTGTAAGTGGAGTGTTACTTTTTTTTCGGAAATCGACGAAAAACGCGGTTTTCTTGGGAACTGTTATTCTTTGAAACGCCAAATTCAACTGTAATGTGTAGTTCATAGATTTACATACGATTCTTCAAAAAAAAGCAAAAAGACAAAAACTGGAAATGTTACCTTTTGTTCGACTAGTCCTCATATATAAAAATGAAATGGTGTCCGTATGTAGCTTATGGACGCGGAAACTACACGGTCGACTTACACGATTTTTTCTTTAAATTGTTTCTTATGGTCTGTAGAAGGTTCATAAGGGGGTGAGATGCTGCTGAGGGGGACGGGGGTTGCATCCATCACACAAAAATAATACAAAAAATGCTATATCTTTTCACTTATCCAAGCTATGATTGTGAAAGTTGGTGAACTTATGCATAATGTATCTACCATTCACAATGCAAAACTTGGAGGATATTAGGTGTGGGAGAATTGCATCCTCTTTACAAAAAAATATACAAAATGCTATATTTCTTCACATATGTCAGATATCGTTATAAAACTTGGTACATACATGTTTGTATATTCTATCTACCATCCACCTTGAAAAATTTGGGGGGGTGAGAAGGGAGAGTTGCACCTTTCATATAAAAAATATATAAAATGATATATCTCTGTACATATGGGAGCTATGATTATAAAAGTTGATACATGGATCTTTAAATCCTTGTTGCTTAGAAGAGAAGGACAATGGAGATGGATGTGACTTCATACGTAAAGGGCATCGGGAACGAGCGAACGAAGTCGCAACCAGGCCAGCTAGTATATGTATAGATTTTGTTATTAGGCATAAAGTAAAAACTCTATTTTATACTTCTATTCATTCAGTAATATAAAGCACTTGCTTATTTTAAACTCAACAATATAACGAAATATTTTTTCGTCTGAAATGTAGAAAATACAAATTTCTTATTTATTTTGAACTTAGAATCTGAAACAGAAATCACAAGAGTTTGTTCAAATAAATTTTCTTTAAAAAAATAAAATAAAAAAGCAATTTGATTCAAAAAATAAATGAAAAAAATTACCGCTTTAAATTTGGCGCCCAACGTGGGGCAAACCTTTATCTAAGAACTCTCATATCGAACGATAATTAACTTGAAAAGAAAGTTCTATGTGGGGCAAACTTTGAGCTAAATACTCTCATAAGAAGCAAAAATCAACTTGATGAGAAAGTTCTATGTATTACGCGGCAGATTTAAAAAATTTTCCCAAAACATTTTGAACCTCAAAAATATAATTAAATGAAATATAGAAAGAAATTTTAAATAAAAATTGAAATTAAAAGAATAACCGTTTTTACGTTTGACGCCCAACGTGGGGTGAACCTTCAACCAAACATTCTCAAAAAAAAACCAAAATCAACTTGACGAGAAAGTTCTATGTTCTGATTTAAAAAACTGTCACAAAACATATTGTGACTCAAAAATAAAATATAGAAAGAAGTTTTAGATAAAACTGGAAATTAAAAAAACTACCCATGGGGCGAACTTTCAACTAATTATTTTCATAAGGAACGAAAATCTACTTGATGAGAAAGTTCTAGGTTTTACGCATCAGATTTAAAAAAACTGTTCCAAAACATTATTATTTAAAACATTTTAAAACAATTTTAATAAAAAAAAAAAAATTGAAATTCAAATAATTAACCTTTTTATATTTGGCGCCCAACGTGGGGCGAACCTTCCACTAAATATTCTCACAAGAATCGAAAATCAACTTGATGAGAACGTTCTATGTATTAATGCAGCTTGGAAGAGCACGCCTGCTACAAGGAGAAAAGCCATCAGAAAAAACCGTTCCAAAAATATTAGATCACAAAGATGTTATACAGTGTGAACATTAGTGATTCCATGAAATGTTACTCATACGCAGCGTTGACTCAATTTTAGATTTTCTTAATTGGGTACATACTTGTTTAATAAGGAATATACATTCAATTAAATTTCCAGTGAAACATCAATAAACAGCAGTGGAAAAAATTAACTGGCAGTAACGTAACTTAATTAGATTCGTAAGAAAAAAAATTGATAAATGAATAGTTAACGCACGCTTACGTGGAAATGAAAAGTACGTAACGTTATAACGTTTGCTTTGAATTTGCGTTGCTTTTAATTGCATTTCATTTGTTGTTTTTTTTTCTACGAAAGCAAATAGTAATTTATCAAAAGCAAAAAACGCCTTTGACACTATTTACACACGTATTACGTATTATTTGATATTGAAGTTTGTTTTTTTTTTTTTTTTTTTAAAAAAAGCTATAAATCCATAACTGATTTCTATATGTACGTCCATAGTTTTGAATGTTATAATTTGCAGCAAAATTGGATGTAAATTTTCTCAGAAAAATATCCTTTTATAACACAAATTTCTTTTGAATTTATGCAATAATTAGATTTCAAAACTTTGGTCATCATTAAAAATTTGCACTTTTGTTGTATTTAGATAAAATATCAATATTCTATAGAAATTTTATGCTAAAAACCATAATGGAATATCAATTCTGACTCAAATTTCATATGAATTATGCCAATTAGCGTAACATGTGTTAAAATTGATTTTGTAAATAGTTTTTTCTGTGAAAGTTGTACTTTTAATTTAAAAAATTGCACAAAAGTTGTACAAAATACCCATGAAAATACGCAGAAACTTCCCAAATTTACTTAGTTGGGAAAATACAAATATATGCTGACACAAACATATAAGCACACTTTCCTAATGATATGTAAATAATTGATAGCGCATCGTACTCGTACATTATCTGATAGCAATTTTATAATATAATTAAAAACACGAGTCAGAAGTTGTGATAATGAAATTTATTTTATTTAACAGCAAAAAAAAAAAAAAAAATAAAACAAGAATTTTTAAACATTTTCTGTTACTTTTACATGACATTAATTTATTATTTTGTTTAACAACAAGTGCCACATATACTGATAATGAAAAAAAAAAAACATAAAAAAATTAAAAAAAAAAAAATAAATTAATTTTTAAAACCAAAATAAGAAAAAAAAATAATTTATTTGTTATGCTAAAATGCTGCTACAACAAAATGCGGTCATTTCATATTTATTGTGTCATTTATTGTGCGTTTAATTGATATGTACACGATATGTAGGCGTTTTAAAAATTGTGCTCGTACATGTGCAATTAAGTAGCTGGACACAGAAATTTTTTATTAATTAAAATGCTATTAAAAACAATTTATTTGATTTGTTTATATAAATTGTTTACATTTTTCTGTTTTAAAATAATTTAATACTTATGGTATTTTTAATTAAAAGTGTAATAAACGGCAATTTAGCATTTAATTAAATTAAATTTGTTTTGAGTTTTGAAATTGTTTGTTTTTTTTTTTCAATTGGAGTTGAAAAAACTGGAAAATTTTCATTTTAAAGACGTTACTTTACGGCGTTACTTTTTACGTTATTACTTAGGTTAGGGTGGCGGCAATATTGCCACACATAGACCGCAAGGGTCCATAGTGACGCACGTTATTACTTAGCAAACTAATGAAAAGTTTTAATTAATGTTGAATTTAATGTGACAGACGTCAAAAATATCATCATAAATGACAAATGAGGTGCATTCACCACAATAAATGAACAACCGCTTGGAACAGTCTCGAAAATCCTTATCTATGGTGTTAAAAAAACTATGAAGACTGTCTGTTAATGCGAAAACCACAAACTTTTGAATGTAAATCCTTGGGAACGAAAATTATATTATCAAAAGAATTTTGGTACTTTTTACACAGTTTTAGTACTTTTTTTGCTATTCGGTACAAAATAGAAAAGCTCCCTGGTACAATGATAAATGTGAAACGAAAGGAACACAAAAGACATGAAGTCAGTGTCAGTCAGCTTTTTGTCTTTCTCTTTGAGCTGTATCCACTTTTCAGCTTCGTGTAACCGCGTCTTTTGTCGTTGTTAATATTGAAAAATTTGCATTTAATTTTACCTGGCTTCATGGCAAAATATTAAAATAATTTTAACTTTGTGCATATTTCCACAGAAATACCTTTCTAATGGTATGCAATTCAAAGTCTTGCTCCATTTCTAACATAGTTAAAATAGGAGGAAAAATGTTTGTCTTGCGTGTTAATATATAGATGTCTGGGTTTATTTGCTCTTTAGTTATGTAATGGCACTACATCAAAAAATGCATACTCTCAAGATCTTCACTAATTTATGATTAAGCCCTTCTAAGCTAAGCCAAGCCGAACACAAAAACTTATATTTTCCCTTTCAATGGAAAGATGGTAATGAAATTTTTTTTCATTATGAGAATTTTGGTTTTGGTACAAATATGAGAAATATGATTCAATAATTTTTTTCTGAGTGTTCGTATTTTTTTTTTTGCTTGGCAGCCGCTTGAAAAATGCGAAAGACCGTTTGTAGGTGGTCTTTCGGAAGTAACAAACAGTAATAGAAAGAAAGAGGTGACAACGTTCATACCGCAACTATTTGATGCAAACGAAAAATTCTACGGTTTGAGCGGTAAAAATTTGAATTTACAAAATAACTGGATGTGATATAGACAGTCCGTAGACGGTCTTTCTGGCCTATGAGCTAAGTCTATACATATCAGAAAAGAAAATTTACAAAGACTTTGGTGAGCGGGACAAAATTTAATTAATAGAAACCTGAAACGCCGTGAAATAAGCTTTAATATCCATGGGCTTTGCCATAAAAGTGGCTCTAACGCAAATATTTGCAGCCAGTTTTTGGAGTACGATAAAAGCAATGTCTACAAAATTAATAAAAAATATTGAAATCTTATTTTTTTTTTGTTTTACTCGGTTTTATATGAAAGAAAAAATCATTGTCCTTTAACCGTTTGTCAAATTATTCAACCTAAATATGAAGTATTTTTCTCAAAAAAAGTCCAAAATTTACTCAACTTTGAGATGTTGTAGAAACCAAAAACTTGCTTGAATGGGTTAAAATTTTCAAACTATTTAGTTGCTTTCTTTTAGGAACCCAAAACATAGATATTGTTGCAACGCTTTTTCGTAAAATGAGCTGTTTTGTATTGTTTGTCATTGGACGTAACTAATTGTCTGCTTATGCATTACATTGAGACCAGAAAAAGGTCAAATGTCTCCTTATGCAATACATTCAGACCAGAAAAGGGTAATTTTTTTTTATATAGATTCATTTTAATACCTATACAAATTCTACACAATAATGACAAAAAGTTTCAAAGACGAATGTGCTAAAGATTTTGTTACATACTTATTTCTGAGCATTGTGTTCCAGGTTCAAATCTCAGTGCGGATGAATTTTCTTTTATTAATTTTTTTACATTCGCTATATTGGACGCATGTTTCAATTTCCACTCGTGGAATTGCAAGTTACCAAGTGGAGGATTTGAATCCGGGTGTCTCCACACAGCGTAAATCATTAGACCGATACAGTAACGTTTCCTCATCTCCACAATCGACAAATTTCCAAACAATACATACGTAGTCAGTGACGTTATCATTTCACTGACACAATCGATACACAATTGGGCCACCTTTGGTACGAATGACGGATTGTGCATTACATTCGGACCATTTTTGGTACAATTTAGTGAATTTATTCCCCCAATGCTACAGGTTCACTTTCGTAGGCTTGCAAGTATTCAAACTAAAAATTTTATGTTCATCGTATTCGGTTTTTCATTTCGTAACCAAAATAATATTTCCCTCAGTCAAATAAACTTAGCTTAGTAACGCTCAAGCTGATTATATTCACACTTACTTAAATCATCAAGAAGTAATTTAATTTTCAATTCCACAGAAATAATTCTACACTAAAGCAAATAATGCATTTCGTTAGAAACTGTTTCTCTTCAAACACCTTATTTACATGGTTGTGTTTCAAGACTTTCGTTTTATGTTTAACTTAAAACTTAAGAAATTATTTTTATATTTTTTTTTTATATTTTAAAGCAAGGAAAACTTCTAAAAGCACTGAAAGCATGAAAACTTGAGTTTCTTTGAAGAAATGTATAAAGAAGATTTGTAGTATTTTCTACCTCAGCGCATCCACAAGTTCTTACTTAAACTGAGCAAATATCAACACTTGTGTGCTGTGGAGTGTTGAATGTGCTGTCGATTTTGAAGTACAATTTTCTATGTTTGTATGTCAGTTGTTTTAATTTAATGGACGTCAATGTCAAGTGTCTTTTTTTTTACAAATGCTTGACTTAATACGAAATGAGAGTGAAAAACTTGAATCAGTAAAAAAGGGTAAAAAAATTGAAGATTTTTCTTAAACGAAAATTCAATTTTACTTAACATTGAAAATAACATAAAACATTGTTATATTTTATTTTTTGGTTTTTCTCTGTCAATAGTCGCTTAAAGTTAAGTCAAGTAGAAAAATTCTGCTTTAAGTACGAAATGACGATAAGGAACGTTTGTAGCTGCTGTTGCTCTCAATGTTTAGATATATGTATTGTATTTGGAGTAGCTTTTTTTGTATTTCTTTTCTAGCTAAAGGTTAAAAGTGCTCTTACATGCTAGTGTGTATGCAGTATCGATACTTAATCTATATATTAATACGCAAGACAAAAATTTGTCCCACCTTTTTTCCTATGTTAGAAATGAAGTATAACTTTGAATTATACACCATTAGAAAGGTATTTGTGTGTAGATGTGCACAAAGCTTAAATTATGTAAATATTTTATCTTAAAGCCAGCTAAAATTAAATACAAATTTTTCAGTATTTACAACAATAAAATACACTGTCACACGGAGCTGAAAAAAGGATAAAGCACAAAGACAAAAGTATAGCTCTGACTTCATGTTTTTTCTGTTGTTTATATTTCACTTGAACTTTACCAGGGATGATAAATGAGCTTTTCTATTTTGTACCCAATAGCAATAAAAAAAGTACTAAAAGTGTCCAAAAAGTACCAAAATTATTTTATACATTTGTGGTCAAATTTTGACCACTTGGCGATTCCAGTATGAGTTAATCAACAACTATACTCGATTACCTCAGATTAAGTAACTAAAATAGGGATAATTTTAAACAAAAGAAGGACATGGTCGAAAAAGTGAGGTACCACCAATATATCTTTGATTCAAAAGCATCGAATAACTAACTTTGTTATGATATTTTTTACCATATTTTTGATTGTTGCTCAACATAGAGCAATAAAAAAACCTCGTAAGGACTTTATACAACAACAATTACCTGCTCTATACCCTACACAGTTTCAATTTACACATTGGCTGTACGTTTGGCCTGCTTGTTGCCATGTGATGGCAGCGCCAAATGTCAATTGTATCCAAAGTACAAATTGTCCAGACAGTAGTCATTTAGAAAAAAGTCTTCTTTTGTTTTTTTTTCTTTTTCTTCCTTTAGGGAATCAGGATACCACAGGTGTTTTTTATTTTTATGCAGGACAGTAAAGAGTGTGTATATGTTTGTGTGAATGTCTGCATTGAGTTGGTGTTTAGTTGTTTTTGTGGAAATGGTATTTGTCATGTTATGGTTTTTAGAGCAATTTTGTTATTCATCCTGCTTTTGCAGTTATCGTTATTTCGGTGATAGTGCTTATGTGGTACTGTTGCCTTGGAGAATTTAATTGCAAATACTTGTACGAAATGCTTTGAGAGAAAAAATAAATTCTATTTTCTTGTCACTTTTCGATTGTCTTCCATAAAGATATATTTTTTTGTATTGTTATGTGTAGGTGTAACATAATATGTGTTTAAACAGTAATATGAAGTAATATCATTAATAAGAAATTGTCATAGTTAAGCACACTTCTGTAATAAACTTACCACGGAACTTCAATCTGAACGTTTCAGAATTTTTACAAAGTTTGCTCAATTTCATCTTTGAGTCAGCACCTTAACATTTTGTATTTTTCCTTTTTTTTAAAGTTGTGCATAAACAAATTAGCTTACGAAATTTTTTCGTCTATACATTATCAACTTACTAAGTCTATTTTGGCCTGGTGCAGAGCCTATTGAAATTTTTTTGTGAGCCTTAGAATACAGCCTAATGTGAGCCTAATCAAAAAAAACAAAAAAAATCGTCGGAATTTTTCGCACATTATCGTCGCCCCAGTTCTCTTTTGCCCCATACGCTACTTCGTTAGAAAAGCAAAAGTAAATAGCTTCTTCTTGTGTAGATACAGGTTACTTGTTTCTGACTTTTTGGCGAATCAAAGAATTCGAGCAACGCTTAGGGTAGTTTGCCACCCCTTGGCCCAATATAAGTACTCGATTTTGAACAAAACTGGTTGCAAGTTTATTTGAAAAAATTATGTAGTTTCATTGATAAATATGCCGTTTTAAACATTGTGTAATCTCTGAGAGATGACGGGGAGGGGTGTCGATATATTTTTGAAGGTTGAAAAACGTGGTTTAAAAATGCATGCTCATAGGTCCGAAGTGAATCAATTCTCAGCTTCGCAGTACGTCGAAAACTGAAATATAAGACATGGATTCTTATGTATTTTTTCCTGTAGAATCGAATGGCTTCGTTAGTTTCCTGATTAGACGTCCATTTTTGGCGTTAAGTAAACTTTTCAGCTCAAAAAAGTTGAAATTTTTCCATACCCCCTGTTTGAGCACTCCACAATTGAATTTAGAGAAATTTTAAATATATATTTCGTTAGGATCTTTCCTGACAAATCCAGTGGTACCATTTTTTTGCGCTACGACATTATTTTCATTCATGAAAAACGAATTTTTGATTTTTATTACATATTAAAAAATATCACGAAATCGGGCGTAAATATTTAGTCAACGACGGCTCCCAACGTCCGGACGGTTTTTTTTTTTCGGTGGTCCCTAGTAAAATTTTTTTATAATATTTTTGGAAATTTTTTAACCCATTATAAACAAGTTTTTGAAAAAAGGATCAAAATGACCCTTAAAAACGGGATATAATGGGTTAAGATGTTCACATTACTTAATGTAGAATCAAGCATGGAACAATATTTTAGAGCATCTTTACCCATTATAAACAAGTTTTTGGAAAAAGGGGTCAAAAATACCCTTAAAAACGCGTTATAATGAGTTAAATGGTACCAATGGATTCGTCAGAAAAAATCTTAACAAAATATTCATTTTAAATTTTTCTAAGATTTTTTCGATTCAATCGTGGAGTGCTCAAACAGGGGATTTGGAAAAATTTCGACTTTTTTGAGCGGAAAAGTTCACTTAACGCCAAAAATTAACGTCTAATCAGAAAATTAATGCTGCCATTCGATTCTACGGGAAAAAATACATAAGAATCCATATCTTCTTTTTCAATATTACAACGACAAAATACGCTGTCACACAGAGCTGAAAAGTGGATACAGCATAAAGAGAAAGAAAAAGCTGACTGACACTGACTTCATGTTTTTTTGTTTATTTTCGTTTCACATTTGACACTGTACCAGGGATGATAAATAAACTTTTCTATTTTGTACCAAATAGCAAAATAAGTACTAAGTGTCCAAAAAGTACCAAAATTATTTAATACATTTGTTGACGAATTTTGACCATTGACCATATTATAATACAAATGCTTGACATATCTATATCGTCGTCCTAACTCTTATACGACCTAAGTCAAAATTATATACTGTTCAGGAGGCAAAGAAAAACAAAATTTCTGGCTCGTTGTAAATTTTTTTGAGAGCAAAAACTAAACGCAATATCAACTGAAAGCATTTTGTATTGACATTTCAAAAAAATTCACAGCAAAAATATTTATATTCATAATTTTTTATAAAAAAAATAAACATTAGTGTTTAACATTTTTTTTTTCTTCTCAGTTACGCTGAGATAACCCCTTTGACTGCTTGAAATGAAATTCAAGTGTCTAAGATTTTTATCAAACATCAGACAAAAGCCGGTACTGCTGACAGCTAAAACGGGTTTATAATTTAAATATTTGTGCATAATTTAAAGCACGTGTCGCAGTTGAAACGCGTTTTAATTGCAATTAAATTTTTAACATTTTTATTTTATCGCACATGTCTGATGAAAGAAGTTTTTTTTCTTCTTTTTTTCTTTTTAATGAACATGAAATTATTATTTGTGATTACAATGAGTTGGGTGCCTATAAACCCGCGCAGACATACACAACAGCGCAGATATCATAACACATTTCATACATATTCATGTTTTTTAAAGTGTCAACTTGACACTTGAATACACGTCGTCAACCTTGACAATGACCGCTTTAGAAGTATGGAAAAGAAAGCTCAAAAATACAAAATTCAGCAACAGCAGCAAATAATGCAAAACATAAATTCGTTCTTTTTTTTTTTATTATTTGGTGCCTATTCAGTTGAATTTTTATTTTTTTTTTAATTTTTGCTTAGGAAATTGCGCCATGTTTTTGTTCGCGCTATTTAACTTGATAACAAAAAGTACACGAAAAAAAGAGTGAACCTAAAATGCTGCTGTCGCTACAGTTATAATTTACAAAATGAAATTATGCAGCATAAATTTCAATTGTATTCAAGTGTCTGTTAAGGAAAAAAAGGAAAATCAAATATACAACCAGCCAGCCAGCCGGCTATCAAATACGTTAAGCAGACAGTTAGACAGTCATAAGGGAGAGACTGAAAAATCAAGATTGAGACAGTGATAAGCGAAATGCGCTTAGATGAATTTGAGTTGAATGTGTTTTTTTTTTTTAAATCGCATTGTGGAAAGCTTTGCGTGAAGTATCATAACTACAAACTGTCAAAATAACTGAGAGATAAGAAACGAAGGGACCGTTTTTTGTTTGAATTTTAAACAAAATACAAATAATTTTTTTGCAATATTTTGTCTCGATTTTGCTTAACATTGAAATTAAAAATTGGATATGGTACATACAAACATTTGATGCGCCCAAAAAAAATTTGTTTCAGCAATTGTATAAGATTTTATTATTTTAAAACGATCATAAATTACATATGCTAAGCGACTAATTTTTTTCGTGCACACATAGAAAAATGCGTTAAAGTGTTTTCATACATGCATCTTTTTGAGAACTCTAATAAACATTAAACTTTTGTGCACAAAAAATTTTAGGTGACCAAATTTTTTCGTGTACTTATTTTTTTTTTAGCTAATATTTCATTCCAAAATTTGTTGCATCCAAAAATTCTTGTTTCAGCTAATGTGATACAGAATTGTATAAGATTTTAATAGGAACGGGAATTTCATAATGATTATAAAATATAAATTTTAAAGCACTTAAATAAACTTTTCAAAAATCCAAAACTTTTGGCTTAAACCATTTATTAAAAAAAAATTAAAATTTTGTCTTAAACAATTAAATATACTTTTCAAAAATCTAACATAAATTTTTAGAGTTACCACCTGGTTATTTTCGAAAATTTATAAATATCTTACTTTTTTTGACTTAAAACCTTTTTAAAATTTTACAAAACTTTCGATGCTGCCAACCGTTTTTTTTTTGTCGACCAAATTTTTTAAAAATGTTCCAAAAGCCAAAGTCATCTAGAATATGATGATGACCTTCAAGTTACAAAAAAATAAATAAAAAGCTGAAGGCAAAGAAAGCCATGTTTTGGTAAATTTTTAGGAGACTTACCCATGTACACAAAAAAAATTAAGTCGACCAACATTTTCTGTGCACAACACGTGTGCACAGAAAATGTTGGTCGACTTAATTTTTTGCGCTTTTAATAAAAATTCAAATTTGTAAGAAATTTTGTTCGATCAAGGTGAGGCCGAAAGTAAACATTCATATTTTTATTAAACTTAGTTATAACTTCAAAAACTAAACAAGTGAAAAGATATAAGAAATTCGCTTTGAAAGAAAGTTGCTGTCAGTAAATTTACAGTAAATTCTATTCACATATATACAAATGTCAAATACACACATTGTTGTTTTAACATAAAGTTCCGAGAATATATGTAGTAGAAAATTACTCCGCATTAACGCATGCAAAAATCTGCGCGCGTAAAAATCCAATTGAAAATCCATGCAAATCAGTAGCGCTCAACATTTTAGTAGCTAAATGCGCTGCGGTTGTGGCTATATACAAATGCAACAAAAAAGTACGCGTTAATGCTAACAGTTTTGCATAAAAAATTCAGAGGTTACCCAAAAAGCGCATTAGGGACAAAACCAGCTTCCTGTTGTGCTGTGCTAACTTTTTGCGCTGGTTGATACACCACTTCACCCCCCTCTCTCTCTACTGGGTACACTTAATTTCACCACTGCAACCACGAATGATTTTCGCATTTTTATAACAATCGTAAAATGAATACAATTTAGCAGCATCCGCCAATCTTTTGCTGCTGCTACTGAGTATTTTGTAGCGTATGCATTTCCAATACCACCAACCACTACCATCTTGGGAATCGTAAAGTAAAAATTGCTTTCAATGCCGCAAAAGCTATAAAAAAATTGATGTACTCATACGCGCACATTTGCACAAATGTGTGTTATGCGTGGATTTTTCTTTTTTTACATATGTACATATATTACTTGTACATTTTTCCGACGGCTTTTTACTCTATAAAGTGAAATCTTTAAGCACGTGCCGCATAAACAGCTTTGGAGGCAAAAAAAAAAAAGCAAAAATGTTTATTTTTTATTGTAATAAAACAACAATGTAATATGTTAATCAAATCGTGACAATGATTGCCAGTTGTTGTAGGAAATGTGATAGTACGAGTCATTTCACTACAAGTGCGAAGAGTTATTTTTTATACGGAAAAATTGACACGTTTTGCATTTATTTAGTGTAAAATATATTCTATTGCAATTATGTGCGGTGGATGAATAACTCATTAATGATACATTGAACTCAATTTTGTCCGTGTGTTATATTTTAAATATTTTATAAATAAGAAAAATGCAGATTTTTCAGTAAAATTGATAAATTGCAGAAAATATTTAAAATCTGGGAATTATTTTTTGACGCAAAAAGCTCTTGGATTTAAATCTCATATTAATAAATAATTTTGAACTGAAATAACTAAAACAGAACGTGGATTTTAAGCAGCATGCTTTTTGAAGTAGCCGTTTTTGTATGTGCACGAATCAAACCGGGCGAATTATTTTTTCTGTGCACACATCTCACGTGAAAAAAAAACTTTTCCAAACCATTTTTTGGCTGTGCACGAAAAATCATAGCCATTTGCACCAATGCTCAAAAAAAATTTAATATTGTAATTTGAAAAAGTACAAAATTCAAACTAAAATAAATCTATATGCGTAAATAAACCTTTTACCGTGTTTAGTTTTCAAGGTTCCATAGAAGGTGGAGACGGTTTCATTGGCCGGAAAAATATAGCAAATGTTTTCAGTATTTTAAAAGGCAAAATCTTCATCAACTGTTGGAAACAATTGAAAACGGTTTAGTTCCTGTGACATCTTCCTGTTTTCAAATATGAATCGCAAATCTTATCCTTTCAATGACTAAAAATAGTAGATTTTTGGTTTAAATATATGAAGTTACATGGGTATCACTATAAAACATGGATGGTGGAGCAAAAGAGGATATCAACTCAAGAATAGCAAAAGCAAAAGGTGCGTTTGCTCAACTGAACAAAATATGGTCTTCATCCGTTATATCCACCAAAACGAGAGTGCGCATTTTTGATTCGAATGTGAAATCGGTTTTGTTATATGGGTGCGAAACATGGCTTGTTACTGAACAACTAACAAACAAGCTGCAAGTATTCGTCAACAAATGCTTAAGGCGTATATTAAAGGTTTGGTGGCCTCGCACTATATCAAATGCCGAGCTACATCAAAAATGCAAACAGAAGGCTATAGCAAACGAGATCAAGCTGCGCAAATGGGGATGGATTGGTCACACTCTCCGGAAACCACACAGCGAAGTTTGTCGCCAGGCCCTTGAGTGGAATCCACAAGGCAGTAGAGGACGTGGTAGACCCAAAACCAACTGGAAAAGGTCGTTGGAAAAGGAAATCCAAGAATCGGGAAAATCGTGGCAAGAGATCAAAGTCATCGCAAGGGATCGTGACAAATGGAGAGATTTCATATTGGCCCTATGCTCCTCCTAGGAGTTAAAGGAGAATACATACATACATACACTATAAAACATGTGCACAAAAATTTTGAGTCGACCAATTTTTTTCATGCACAAGTAAAAACAGCTTGTTTGAAAAAATGTTTTAACCGTAAGCTCACAAGAGCTTCATAAGAGGACCACAAGGTTTTATTTTTTTTTCAGCCTTCATAAACGATATTGAGTTTTTGCAAAAAAGTATGCTTTCTTTGTCATAAAAGATTTAGCTTGGAATTTCTACTACCAGATATTCTCTGTTTTGTTAAGTATCCAAAATATTTAGAAAAAAACAATTCAATTAAATCACTATCATTACGTAACAAATAATAAAACGTACAAGGAGAAAACCATGACTGTTGCTACTTATTTGGCTGAAGAGCTGCAGCAAGCAACACTTTGTCTATACACACAGCCAAAAATCTTATAAGATAGCAAAAGTTGCAAATCTGTGCTGCCTTAACGTCAATTGACTCATGTACCGAAAGGATTTTCTCGCTTTACACTTCACCCCTTCACCAAGAACAGTGGTGTTAAAGCACGTTGCGCTTTTCTCACATATACATACAATTATTCTTTTTGAAGGATTTGCTGCAGGCTTTGCATTGTCAGCATGAGCATGAGCATTTGAGCATCAGCAACTTGGCAATAGCATCAGCAAAATTTAATATTAAAGCTTTTGAATATTTACCCAATGCTGTTTTTTCTTTCTACATACTGCATTGGCAGGCAGCTGTATGCATAGTATGTATGTGTATAAAGTGGCTTTGCACTCAAATCACGTCTATCGTCTGTAATTTTGAACATGTTCAAACATGTTCATAAAACATGATTTCTAAAGATTTCATTTTAACTAAAGATATCCTTTAATTAGTTCAATATAAAATTATCATCCTTTTTTTTTGCCTGCGCAAAATTCACTTAAACAGCCAACACAAGAATTATACTATAAATACGAGTATGTGAATGTATTTCAAGTCGACATTGCCGACGCTGCCGTCGCCGCTCAGACCCCTTTTTTATCCTTAGAATTTTTTTCTTTTATTTCTTGCTTCTTGATGAGCTGCTGAAAGAGCACAGTCAATGTAGTGGTGAATCTTTGGGTATGAATGAATTCTCTTGTATTGTGAATGGTTGCAAAAATATGAAAAATATCGAAGCAGGAAATTGAATTCAATTTGTTGAGTGAATCGTCGTCGTTGTCGTCGTCCTTCATACTCCTTTAAGTGTAAATTGAAATGATGGGAGTAGTTTTATGCGCGCGGGTTATTGATATCTCCTTTGGCATATTGTTGTTATTGTGTTTGTACAATATACATGCGTCTGTTATTTTTGTTTTTATTTTTTATTCAAGTTTTTATTGTATTTGTTTGCATGTGTATTGCATTTTATATATTTAAATTCATTTTCATTAATTTCTTTAGTTTTTGTTTTGCTTCAGTTTATTCAGATTTCTCATGGGAAACTGCTGTTCTTTTGGAAACTGCTGTTCTTTTGCTTTCATTTTCAGCTTTTGTTGGTAAGGGTGAAATTAAAAATCGATTCTCTTTTAAATATCTGTTTGAATTTAAATCAAATGCATGCAATTTTCTACGTCACGTATGTGGGTGATAAAAGAAAGTGCTTCTTTAAAAACATGGAAAATTTTTGGAAAAGTCAGTGAAATATATCGAATATATATTTTAAAAAAGGCTTAAATGAGTTGATTAAAGTCTAAAGTATAAACTTTACTTAAATTTCAGGTATTATATTTTTTAAGGCGAATTAATCTTATTTTCAAAATATTATTTTGCATCTGCTTGAAAAATCATAATCGAATAGTTTTTTTTTTTGTGCACATCTCCTTCAATAATATTTAGTTTTCGAGACTTCATGGACTAAGCCTCTTATATTAAAGCAGTTGTGATTATACATAGCGCTTAGTGTGGTTCGTAGGTTTTATGAAGGATTCTCTCGGAAGTTGCCAATTTGCATGTGAGCACGAATAAAATTGGGCGGCCAAATTTTTTCATGCACACATTTTTAGTGCAGTAAAGAATTTTCCAAACCATACATGAAAAATCATCAATCAAATATTTTTTTTTTATGTGCACATGTCTTTCAAGAATTTTAAACAGTTTACAATACAATTTGTTTACCGCGTTCAGTTTTCGAGACTTCATGGACTAAACCTCTTATATAAAAGCGGTAGTCCATGGATTATATTAAAGATTCTGCTCGAAGTAGCCAATTCGCATTTATGTTCAAATAAAATTGGGCTGCTCGATTTTTTAATGCACAGATATTTCGATACTGTAATTTTGCATATGCACGAAAAATCATAGTCAAAAAATTGTTTTATCTTTAATCTATTTTTGGCCACACTGCAAAAATTATTTTATTTTTTATATAAAGTATATTTTTAGAGTAATTGGCACCCCCCCAATCAAAAACCGTCATTGAAAAATTTTTTTACCCCCACTCATTTTGTCGTTATGTCGAAAAATATAGAACATTGAGGTACATATATTGTTTGGGGTTAGCTGAGTGATGTACTTTGGCTCATGGGTTTGTTAAGTTTTGAGTTATAGATTTCTATGTGTGGATAGAATTCTTTGTATACTGTTCTTACTTAAAGAAAAAATGTTGGCCCTGTAAAATATCAATAACCACGAAGAACATATTACGAGTATTCTCAAAGTTCAGTTTCTCGAATTTTTAAATGAAAATGTAAAAAATTTCTGATTTAATGATAAGATTTCTGGAGAAAAGTTACCTCGCGATATAATGCAATATTAAAAATTCCAAAAAATTATATTCTTTGCGCTTTAAGTTTAGGATAACTAGATGTGATCAAACAAATATATAATTTTAAGATTTTTAAACAAATTAAGTCGAATGTAAAACATCTGGAACTGAATTTCAATTGAGGCGTTGCGTGCATTAACGCCCCAAGTCGAAAAATGTCATTTCGAGATAGTTCAATTTAAAGTTTTTAAATGCTGATAAAACGAACAAACCATCATTTAAAACTTGAAAAACAAATTTATTCAATTAAAACTAATAACATGAGTAAATAATTACCGCTAACACAAAATGCTAACGCATTTTGACAGAATTATCGAAGAAGGAAAAATTTAATTTATAGGGCGTTTTTGCATAAATCCATTTGACTATCACTGGAGTAACGTTAGCATTTTGCTTGGGAAACCGGCAAAACTGTTCCGATTTTAATGATTTTTTTTTTTAAATGAGGGGAATGAAATACACTTTTACCTCAACTATTTATAAATGTGCGTTTTTGTTTATTTCTTTAAAATTTTAATTTTATAAAATGCAAGCCTATATTTGCATCTAAGTTATGCACCTGGAAAATATTTTTTTTGCAAACGGTTATAGAGATTTTAACGAAATTTGGTACAATGTTCTATATTAGCATAACATTGTGTCTGGGATCAATTCTAACCTTGTATATACTCATAGAAAGGCGTGGCAAATTCTTTAAAATTTTAATTTATTGGGCAATAAATCGCAAACGGTGGCTAAGTTTGGTAGACAAATGCTGATTATAAATAGCGAAATGTAGATGGGATGGCAAGAGTGTCACACACACTTTTAGGGGCTTGAATTTTTTGATTCAATATTACACAAAAGCGGAGCAATGAATTTAAACGAATTTATAGAATATTGAAATCAAAAAAAATTTTAGAATTCTTGTATTTTTTTACTCTTTTGACGATAACTTTTTTTAGATCAAAGATAGGAAAAGACAAAATTTGTCAAAAAATAAGGAGATAAAATTTCCTTTAAAATGTTTTGTTGAAAAATTTCTTAGGCTAAAAATTCATCGATATATGGCCACTCAAACATAAGGACTTTTTTTTACCCGGCTGGAAAAATGGTTATAATTCAAAAGCAAGGTGCCTAACGAGAAAAGTGTATAAGGCAGAAAATGCTTAGAATTGTCCAAAAAATATGTGTGAATTTTTTCAGAACTTTTTCGAACATTTTATAATTTTTCAAAATTTGGGTAAAAAAATCTAAAAAAAATCACACGTTCTCTTTGGAAAATTCTAAGCATTTTTTGCCATATAAAATTTTTTCGTTAGGCACCTTGGTTTTGAGTAAAAACCGTTTTTCATACCTCGAACTGATTTATGCAAAAACGCCCCAAGTCGCACTACGCCCTTCTTGCACGCAACTGTTTAAACATTATATATATATTGCTCTACCACATTTTGTGATCGTAATTGGAAGTTGAAATTAAGTACACATATATTTGAGGACCCAAGCTTTTCAAAAAAGCGATGGGCACAAAAACGCCCTAAGTCGACTTAGGGCGTTAATGCACGCAACGCCTCAATTATGGTTAATGTTTTTATTCGAGGAACAGACAACTTTTCTACAGCAGCATTAGTAGCAGCAGCTATTGAAGATTATAGTTTTAACTAAGTAATGCTTTCAAACAACCCCAATGATTTTATCAACAATTGAATCACAATAAAAAATATTTATTATCTATTGCAGTGAAAATTTAAAGACCAAAAACTGAATGAGAGTGAATTTCGTATACAACGAAAAGTCAACGAAATTCAGCTCAGAAAAATAAACTGAAAAAAGAAAATCTTAAATAAAATAAATAATTTAGAATACTTAAATTAAAAGAAAAAAAAAAATCAAATAAATATTTCAAAAACCCAGTTAATTAAAAACATTAAATTTAATATTATGAAAAGACAACTGACCTTAACACAAATTTATTTAACTTGTGAAAATAAACAAAACAGTGCAAAATTAAAAATTAAACAACTTAAATTACAATCTTTGCATGAGGAATTGAAGAGGCAACGTTTTTATAACAACAACAAGAACAACAACGATTGTAGCTATTATACCAAAGAAACATTGCAATATAGTAGTTATAATAAAAACAAAAACAACAACAACAGCAATAATAACAACAAATATAATACAAGAAACGATAGAAATCCAAAAAAATTAATCAAATTGTGAAAATTGTGCAATCAAAATTAAATTCATTAAAACGGAGGGTCTAACATTTGCATTGCTGGCGGGCCCCATGGGCCAGGCTGCAAGTATGTGCAGATTTCGTGGTTGTCGTTACAAAAAAAATAAAGCCAATAAGCATCAGCAACAGCAACAACAGCAGCAGCAACAGCAAGAAACGCTAGAAACAGTGACAAATAATAATATTAACAATAATAGCAACAATAATTCACCGACGCAGGTGACAGGTAAGAAATTTGGTTAGATTCGATAAAATATAAAGTCGAATATGCAAAAGTTCACTTTTTAGGCAATTTTCGAAAAATTGAATTTGTGCACAAAAAAAAAGTAGTCGTACACAAAATTGATTTTTTCATTCTTGAATAACTTTAAAGAGTTTTGACTTTAATTAAAGTGTAATTCATGATTTTGTGCTTTTTTACGGTATTTATTTATTTTGCAAAATAATTTTAAAGCGTAACAACAGCTTAATTTTAAATTCTAAAATGAAACTTTTTTTATCATAAATATTTTTTAAACATCAATTTTTTTTATACCTTTGCACTCTACACATCTGTTTCTGCAATAGCAATAAATTTTCATTTTCAATTGAGCATTCGTGCCACCATCTGCTCTTTATCTCTGACTTGCATGGCATATCCTGCCTTCCACGCTAACACCAAGGTTCAAATATTAAGCGGCTTCATCACCCTAAAATCCTTTTTAATGTTTTTTTTTTTTGCTGATGCTTCTCCAGTCATGGCAACAATTCAATTCAAATTGCCATCGCGAGTCACATAAATTCATAAAAAATGGCAAATAAAATTCACAAAGCGCGCTATCACTGGTGGTGCAAGTATATGTTAGTGTCACAGGAAACAACGCTTTCCTTACGGCTTGTGGCAGTCATGCTGCTGCTATTTAACAGGACATGTGAAACAGCAGCAGACAAATGGATTGCCCGAAGATATCGTAAGCTCTCTAATTGTGTAAGACAATAATTTATGTTGGTGGCACAAGTTACAAAGCCATAGAACACATAATAACGCATATGTACAATGTATAGAGTTATTGAGCACTCCGAAGTTCAAGGGTTTTTTTTTAATGGTTACGTGTTAAAGTTAATAGTAGCCGGAAATAGCTTTCATTTCCTTTTCAATTGCTTTTAAGCGTATTTTTATAAAGTACTAATAGTTTGGCGAAAACTCAGTATATAATCGAGTTCGAAACTTATTCCACATATGCAGACATTATTTGAGGAGTTTGCGATCCACTTCCATATATTTTGCATGTCTTTAGAAAAGATTGCAGGTTGATATCTGTGCCAATACTTATGGAAAATATCAAAAAATCAAAAATTACTTGAGCAAGAAAACATATGTCCACATATGTGAACATTAACCGTGAAGCAGTTGTTATTATGCATGCTATTAGAAAAATTGCAGGTCTAAATCTGTGTTATTATTTTAGACAAGGGTCTCTGCGTTTGGAGAAAAAAAAACAAAAACAATTTTAGGATGAGTGTTTGTTGTCGGCAAGCCATAATTGACTCACTTTTGTTTTACTCTGGAGACATATTGTAAAAACAGCAAATATTTGAATAGGAAAGCTTGTGTTGACATATGTGGACATAAATCCCAAAGAGGTTGTCATTCATCTGTATATGTTGTGTATTGAAAAATTTCGCAGGTTTAGGATTGTGATCAAATTCTGAATTGGCATGTGCAAAAGCAGTATATGGCACCAGTGGATTAGGATGTAGGACTGTGGCTTTCAAAGAGAAGAGAACTAGGTTGGAATCCATCTACTATTAAACCAATTCTGTTTCTGTTTTTGTTTTTTATATTTATGTATTTTTAATTGTATTTTCACACTCATAAAATTTATATTGAGAAAATACATAAAAATTGAGTTTGTGTACAGAAAAAAAGTGGTCGTACACAAAATTTTTTAGTTCTTTTTCTGGAGTAAGAGCGTTTTGAATTTCACTAAAATGTAGTTAATGATTTTTTAAAAAATTAAATTCGTGTACAAAATTGATATATTCCTCCTAGAATAACTTCAAACTACCAATGATTTGACCTTACTTACTACAATATGCCAGTGGATCAGGTTGTTGCTTTCAAAGAGAAGAGACCTGGGTTGGAATTCGTCGACTATTAACTCAATATTCTTTCTAACATATATTTTCACACTCAAAAAAATCCAAATTGTGCACAAAAAAAAGTGGTCATACACAAAATTCATTTATTGTTTCTAGAATAACTCCAGAGTATTTGAATTTCACTAAAATGTAGTTAATGATATCCTTCAACTTACTACAGAAATTTTTTTTTTTACACTAGTGTTTTATGAAATTTTTTAAAGTTTTTAAAGTTTTTTTTTGCTTTAAAATCCTAGAATTTATTTTCAATCATAAAAAAGAAGAATATTACAAAAAAGTTAGTTTTCTTGGCAGCATAACTCCATTTGATGCAAGTATTTTTCTGGCACTTAACAACGATGTTTGTATGCAGAAGTGTATTTATTTGCATGTATAAACACATGATGCATATGAAAAAATTTTGCACAAAGAAAATAGTTTTTGTCATTTCCACAGTATTAAAACAATGAAAATAAATACTTATATATAAATGATAATCCTTATCACTTTTTGCAAAAGTTTTGCTTGAAAAAGTACACTTCTGTAAGGCGCTTAAATAACCATTATAACCTTTGCGCTTATGAAATGTAGCAAGAATTTGTATGTGATTTGTCTACACATAGTTCCCCAAAAAAAAAAAAACAATATTTTTCTTAGTGTACCAGTGCTAACAACACAAAAACTACAAGTAAAAGCGGTTTTGTAGAAGCTTCAAGCTTCATTATCACACGATATTCAATGTATATGTGTGTGTGTTAAAAACTTGCTTTTAGCTTTTTGCCATTTTATGATTTTTACTAACTCTGTTGTTGCTGCTGCTTCTGTTGTTGTTTTTTTTTTTTTTTTGTTTTCATTTCTTTTGCTCTCTTCTCTTTTTTCGCTTTATTTCACAATATTTTATGATGCGTTAAAAATGTCAACGCATCCGTTTCCGTTTTTACTTTACACAGACACTCGAGACATTTGAGTTTTGTTATGCAAAATGACATTGTGAATACACACACAATATATATGTACAATCACACATGCACACATGTACGTGTATTGTATGCTTGCATGCAAATGCAGAACTCCTGTGGGTTTCACTTACATTTCCATATTTTACTGCAATCGTTTGTGTTGGTGATATTTTACTTATCCCGCATACAACATGTTCTTTTTTTTTGCATTTGTTTGTTTGTAACATTGAAGCGCAAGGATTCAATTTTTTGTTTGTTAGTTTTATTTATTACTCGCAGGGTATAAAGTTTTTGCAATTCCAATTTAAATTGTAACTGGAAGCTGCAGTTTTGAGCGGAAAAGAATCTTAAAAATCTGTGAAAAGCGTTATTAAAGTTAGTAGTGATAGTAAGTTTTTATCACCAGTGATATTGACACATTTTTCGTTATAAAAACTTTTAAAATTTTGGTCAAAAATTTTCACTTATGAGCTTTGTCTGCACTTGAAACATAAGTCTTTTAACCCTTTCACGACTAAAGGCAAGTATGTTTGCCAGTTCCCCATTTGCTTGAATGAAAGTTTTGTTAACCCCCATTATTTCGATTTTGTCCTATTTTTATTTTGAAATTCTTTCGCTCTCCTAGTCCTGGTCCTCAAATGATTAAGAAAAGGTTTCGAAGGGCACAGTGCGTTCAATTCTCTCCACCTTTTTCCCAAGTCCAAATAATGATCCAGTGATAGTTCCTAAAAATGTTTTCGAATGGGCGGATTTTTTGGGCCTGGTTTAATTATTTTACTTTTGCCTTGGCAATAATTTAAATTGCTTTTTGCCATTTTTTTTTTAAATCTTGTGATAAGTATAGTATACTCCATGCATTTCTTTCAGTGCATTGCAAAATTCAACACTGTTGCAGCACAGAAGAATTTGCATATCAAATTGAAAACATTGCCAGAATTTGCAAAAAATTTATAAAAGAAATCACCCACATTTAACAGTGCGTCCAAATATTATATTTACTTTCAATTTGAAATATCAACATTTTAGCATTGATTGAAATGGTTGAAATTAATTTTACTTATTCTTCCAAAGATAAACAAAATGAAATTGTTATTAACTTCATTGTTTTCTCTATATTTCCTTTGCAGGCTTACATTTGCGTAGCATAGAGGAGCCCTCAACGCAGCCATCGCCGCCATTAACATATAACAGAATGCCAGCCGAGCAGGGGGGCACAGGGTATGGATCCGATTCAAATTTATTGTTAGGATCACGTACCTGTGGCCCCCTGCAACATCTACAGCAGCAGCAGCATAGTGTACAATATCCGCTGCTAACAACAGTAACACATCAGCGCAGTTATGATGCTGAACATGCGCGTATGGAGGCATGGATGGATGAGAATCCCGAATTTGTGCAGGATTATTTTATAAGGTAAGTTGAAGCATTCATTGGTAGATATTGACTTTTTGTAGAATATTTGGGTCTAAAATTATTTTACCGACTTTACCTGGCAAGGCAGCCAAAATGATTTTTGAAATTTTTTTCGACTCTTATTCAAAAAAAAAAAAAAACTTAATTCTAATTTTTTTTTTTTTTTTTTTTTTTTTAAAAAACTTTTTTTTTGAAAGCCGGAAAACAACTTCAACTCAAAAATTTTTTTTAAAAAATTTAAGCTTCTATTTTTTAAATTTTTTTTTTCCGCAAAAGTTTTTTTAAAATTTCTTTTTTGAACTTTTATACAAAAAAAAAAAAAATTTAAAAAAAAAAAAAAAAATTTTATTTTTAAAAATATTTTTTCCGCAAAATTTTTTTTTAATTTCTTTTTGAATTTTTATAATGAAAGTGTTTTTTGAGATAATCCAACCAAATTTCACTCAAACACGAAGAACACTAATTGTAAGTTATGAACTTAAAGTAGGCGAAGTAGGATTGGAGGGCGTGGCACCTCCCATATAAGCGAAAGTTTCAAAATGCTATACTGAAAGATTTTTTTAAGGAAACCTAACCGAATTTTACTCAAACACTCAGAAAAGTAAATGCAAGCTCTACGCAAAATCAAGGTAAGCTTGGAGGCGAGGGCGTGGCACTTCCCATATAAGCAATTTGTTCTTATACTCTCCTAATAATATATTTGAAATGCAGTGTAGGGTATTTAGTTTTTGGCCAGGCCAAAGATACCACCCTTACTAGTTTTACATTGAGAAACAAAGAGGACTTAAACTTTTTTTTTCTTTTCTTAGACCCGGATTCACAGTTATTTGTTAACTTCTGAGAAGAGCTTAGCTAACATAATTTAATTTTCAGTTAACCATTAGTTAATCCCCCAAATTTTATTTGTTAACCAGTAGTCAACCAACTGCTGCCACTAAAGAAATGAACCTACGCAAATTTTGTGAAAATTCTAAATAGTTTCCAGATGTAAATATGAAATATTTGATAAACTCTTGTCACCATTTTAGTTAACTAATAAGTTAACTAATGACTGTGAATCCGGACCTTAGACAATCGATCCATTTGAATTCTATCTAGTTACATGACAAGACAATACGTTTTAAGCAAGCACATATCAAGACTAGGGTAGAAGTTCATTGCAGAAACCTAAGAGAACACAGTGTCGCCGAGTTTATTTCACAACATATAATTCCTCACATTCAATGTCTAAATTTTGGTAAATCAAAACTTCAAGATGTTCGAATGTCATTTCGTCATATCGATTTTCATGAAGACATTACTCTTTATATATTTTCTCTTTATGTACCTACTCTTATATTTATCATTATTCTTGAGGATTTGTTTCGAAACAATCAAAACCATGTCCGTTTCAAAAAAAAAAAAAAAATTTCCCTGTGATAAAAAAATAATACAATTTACCGCAATTTACTTAAATTGACCTTTATATTTCAACGATATTCATAACAAATAAAAAAAAAGTTGAACAAGCGAGTTGTAGCAAAGACAATAAATTTTACGCCGATAACAATTTAACAACCACAAGGCTACAAAAATGAAAATTTATGCGAAACTAAGTAAGCAAAGTGGCAAAAGGAAGGAAGTAAAGGAATTTGTTTTTGAGCAGACCCACACAATGTTGCGCGAGTGTGGTTACAAATGTGCTTAGCAAGCGGCACTGCTTTGAGAATATCTAGCCAAATATTTCTTTTAATGCTGCTCAATTTTAAGCACCATTAAAAGTTGCACTCAATTTAAAGCAAAATAAGATGAAAAAGTAGCGTTCCTATAAAGAGCAAAGCAACACCATAAAAACCGCAACAAAGGATGTTTTCGGAAAATGTTCAAAAGCGAATGTGAAGAAAATATAATGCACTACAATTATATCCTCATGGGATGCATTTACAAAAATTTAGGAGCTCTGTCATCGTCCATTTCTTTTTGTGCTAGAAGAGTAGAAAACTATAGCAAAAATGTGGAAAAAATGCAAAAAGGAATTTAATGAGTAAATCAGCGCAAAACATAAACTCTGCAGGCAGCGCATTTAAAGCAATAAAAGGATAATGAAAATTTATGATATTTGCATATTATGTAAGATTGTTCTGATATAAAGGGGTTACAGTGAAAAAAAGAGATGATATATATGGACAATTTTTTAGCTTTAAATTTCAATACTATAGTCTAAGAAAATAATTTTTCAAAGGATATGCATATTAGACCTGGTCAAAATTTAGATTCACCCCGAAACGGACTCAAAAGTTAGCGGGACTCTTAGAAATAATATCTGCATATTTTTTTTTTATTCTGAGAAAAACCAATGGAGCACTTTTGATTCTACTGAAGGCTTATTTTCGCTAAAAACATGTTTTTTGGTCAGAACTTTTTTTTTTTCATTGGGAAATGGATACTCAAGAGTGCTTTAGAAATAAAGATTATGTTCTTACAAAAAATTTTGGCGTTTAAAAATTACTATTATTTTTTTTTTTTTTTTGGGTATAGATAATGTTTGGTTCCAAAAATCGACTTTTTTACGATTTTCAATATCGAAGTCAGAAAAACGATTTTTTACTCAAAAGCAAGGGAACTTAGGAGAAAAGTGTTCAAGGCAAAAAATGCTTGAAATTGTATAAAAAATACGTGCGAATTTTTTCAGAATTTTTTGAGCTATTTTATAATTATCAAAAAAAAAAAAAAAAAATTCACACGTTTCCTTTGGACAATTCTCAGCATTTTTTGCCATATGGGACATTCTTTTACAAATCGAACAGCAAATTAAACTTCACATTTTAGAATCGTCTGAAAATTTTTTTATTGCTTTAGTTTAGTAAATTAGTCGACACGTGTGTCGGCATTTTGGCTAAAAAATTTTTTTTTTGCAATTAGAACCATTCAAAGTTTTGGAAAAATCGGATAAAATACAAAAACACCTTGTATTCAAAATGCATTATCTCCGGTTCTACTGAACGGATTAATATAATTTTTTTGACATATTTTTCCTTTTTACAAGAGCTTTTTATATAGCTATTTACATCCTTTCTATTTTGTTAATTAACTTGTGGTAATAACAATTTAATTGTTTAAACAATATTTTCATGTTCGCGCCCAACACGAAGAAAATTTTAAAAAATACTACCTTGTGCGCTGTCCTTTTATCTAAAAAACGCATATCTTAGAAAACTGGACACTTTAATAGATCCAAAGTTATTAAATATCTCACGGTGTTCAAACGACAGATTTAAATAAAATTTCAAATTACCAATTTTTTTTTTTTGATTTTATATTGTCTGTCGTTTGAACACCGTGATCTACGAGCGCACATCATGAAGTACGCGGTGTGTATGAATAAATAATGACACTTTACAACATTCTCAGAAACATATCTATTCACAAGAGCGTAGAAAAATACATATTTTACAAAGTCAGTCCTTAAGCCATAATTTGAACTTCGGTGAACTTTTTCTGTAATGAAAAATGCTTCGCCTTTGCTTTCTTTTGTGTAATTGGTACAATACAATGATACGATAATGTGCCTTTTACGGTTACAGAGTTTTTAAATCTTGCCTCCAATTTCTTTTCTTCTCTATCATACTCTTCGTTTTTTACAAATTTCACAGAAATGTTTGGAAGAGACTCGGATGCCCATTTAAACAAATCTTGCGGCGTTTGTATTGGATTTGCTATTCTTTGGAGGCTAGTTCTAGCAGCTAATCTTTTCAAAGTTCCTCCTAAGCCATCGCAGGCACCTTTGCCATGAGATGTGGGGAAAAAGTGCCACTCTGCTGCTAAACCAAAATCTTTAACGTGATGAGTAAGATTAGCGAAATTTTTTTTGTTTTTATATTGTCCACTTGCCCCATCGGAGAAATATGTAATTTTTTTTATTTTGTTCAAGTTTTTCTTTATAAAATTTACTAAATGTTTCTGAAACACGTGGACGGCTATTGTGTCGTGGTGCAAACATTCTGATATAATGACGAGACTTTTAATTCCAATTTCACCATCATCAGTCCTGTAATATATCGCAAATGGGTGCACTGTTGCCTGATTGTTATTCCAATGCACACCTTGCACAGAATCTTGGAGAACAAAGGCATAGTTTTCTGAAAAATCGCAGACAACAATGCATTCATCTTCTTTCAGCTCCTTTTTTTTAATATTCATAAACTCATTTTGTTTTTGTACCAGAAATGAATGCAATAGTAATTTTTCTAACCCGGTCTGTAATTTTTGTAAAAACTCATCTACTGGAGAAATCATTAGTTGTAATGTGGTTTGATCAACGTTTGTCCATTGCCTGTAAGTGATTTTTTCTATTAATTTGTTTTCAAAAATAATTCCTAATTCGTCTTTCATAGGTGTTGCACCAGGACATTTGGAGCACGTTCCAAAATAACAAGTATCTGATGGCTCGACGCAAATCATTCGCTTCAAAAAATCATGATAATTTTTCAATTGATTAGGAGAATCGGCTGTTAGGTTTTTGATATTTGATCCATCAATTAATAATTTTACATTCTCGTGAATTGCGCAAACACAAACTGAATGGGTTCCACTTGCACCTGCTAGTACGCAATGCTTTGGTCGTAAGGCGGCAAATTTAGAGAAAATACATTTGACTTGTGGGTATTTTGCAGCGAATAATTCATAAAGTTCTCGCAAATTTATTAGAATCAGTCATTTTTGAATTTGAGTACGTTCGCCATTGACGTTTACAGACACATAATCTTTCTTTCCGGGCATCATTCGGCTATTCTCGTCATGTTCATAAAAGTTGATTATCAATTTAACTACTTCTTCTGGTAATGACGGATGACTTTTTGGATTCGGATCACATAAAATACCTTTTTCTTCGGCACATTTTTTTGCGACGATTATCATATGAAATGTAGCGGAAGGAAAATGATGTTGAATTTTTCGAAAACCCCAATCTTTAAAAAGAGTTAAAATTCTAATTTGTTTGACACGGTCTTTTGTTGAATTAAATTCTGCTTTCAAAATTTTTAAAACGAAATCTCCATCACTTTCCTCAACGCTAACATCATTTACATCAATAGAAGCACTGAAAACTTTTTTTGATAGTGCATTACTGATGTTTTTTATTTTTTCAGTCGAATAATGCTTTTGGGAAACTTTGTTCTTTTTGATGGGCGAGATTCCGATTAAATCCAAACCTTTGTTGATTGAAAAAATTGCCTCAGAAATCCCTTCTTTTTCTCTTTCAAATGATACAGGACTTTCCATACTACATTTCATTTCCTCTTCATCACTTGACAGGGTATCAGAGTGAACATTTGCAACTTCTTTGTACTGAAAGATATATTTACATAATTATTAATTATATATATTTATATAATATTATTTAAAACGTTTGAAATGTTGAAAAGAAAATTTAATTTTTTAACATTTTCTGATAAAAAAATATAATATAAAATAATAATTATATAATATAATCCATAATATACCTTTTGGTTTCCATCGAATTCTTTATCATCATTCATTTTTTTAGGAAACCGAGACAACTTATGACGACATTTGTCGCAAATTTTTTGTTTCAGGGAATCATTTGTCACAGGCCCTTTAATTGCCAACAAATGTTCTTTTTGAACTTTTCTGAGACTTGCATTGGAAGTCGTTGGATGTAGCTTTAAATTAAACGGATTAAAACATCTATCCGTTCGAATACGTGAACTAACTAACACTTTAGCTGATTTTGGCATCTTCTTCTTTATATATTTTATATATATATATTTTATTTTAATGATTTTATACAATTCAAATTTTCAATTCTTAAAATTTATATAAAAACTTTTAAAACAATTTTATAAAATTAATGGCAAAGTAAAATTAAGTATAGTGTGTGTTGCACTACAAACCGTATGAGATACAGCAATTCTAAGGCCAGATTCGGTTTTACCATTGCAAAATACATTAAATTTGCACTGTTCTTCATAAAATTAACATACTAACAATATAAAATCAAAAAAAAAAATTTGTAATTTGAAATTTTATTTAAATCTGTCGTTTGAACACCGTGAGATATTTAATAACTTTGGATCTATTAAAGTGTCCAGTTTTCTAAGATATGCGTTTTTTAGATAAAAGGACAGCGCACAAGGTAGTATTTTTTAAAATTTTCTTCGTGTTGGGCGCGAACATGAAAATATTGTTTAAACAATTAAATTGTTATTACCACAAGTTAATTAACAAAATAGAAAGGATGTAAATAGCTATATAAAAAGCTCTTGTAAAAAGGAAAAATATGTCAAAAAAATTATATTAATCCGTTCAGTAGAACCGGAGATAATGCATTTTGAATACAAGGTGTTTTTGTATTTTATCCGATTTTTCCAAAACTTTGAATGGTTCTAATTGCAAAAAAAAAATTTTTTAGCCAAAATGCCGATACACGTGTCGACTAAATTGATGAGAAAATACTATATAAAAAAATTTACCCGATTTAAAAATTCGAAAAAAAAATTTTCCCGAAATCCGTTCGATTTGTAAAAGAATGTCCCATATACACAAAGAATCTGCTTTCTGAACGAGTACTTAACAGGTGCACTCAATTAGTACTAGTTCACGGATGATGAAATCGAAGAGAATGCACGTACAGAGTACCCAAAGATAGAGAGCACAACCAAGGGCTATACATGCATAACATGAGTTCGAAGTCAAAGGATATGTTTTATGAAAGTAATATCTACCTAACGGGTGTACTTTAGAATGAGAGAACACAGTCCAAAAAATCGTGTTTAAAGAGCGGTTTTCTAAATAAAATAAGGACCAGAAGGCATATAATACGCAATCAAAAAGTGATCAACCAAGGAGTACACATTCAAACAGTGCGCATTCAAACAGCATGAACTCAAAATTTCTACTTTCTACATGGGGTACTAACCAAACAGTAAAAAAAACATATGATCTCAAAGAGTACACACTTGAATACTACGCTCACATCATGAAATCTTAAGAATCAAAACAACCCAAAAACAAAAAAATCATCAAATATTCTTCAACAAAGACATGAACATTAATGTCCTTTGGTTTTTTTATGACCAACAAAAATTTACAGCGAACAACAACAAAAAGCACAACAATAAACATAAAATAAAATAATCCAACAACCGCTTACGTACTCGTTGCAATGCATTTTATATACAAGAGAGATATATCTTGAAATGTCATCGGTTTAACGGCAAAAAGTTGGGTGAAAAAAAGAAATGTCAAACTTTTGTTTTATTTTTATTTATTTTTTTTTGAAAACAGCGTAAAGTATTATGTGATTTCTTATAAAATTATCCTCCTACTACTTGCAAACGGAGTATGTGCATTAGGGAATTTTATGATTTATGATGAGGAAGACGTAACACAATACAAACTGTGTTTGGAACTTTATTTTTTGCGCTTTGTTCCAGCGTTAATGCTTAATGCGAACGCTAAATTTTGTATGTGATATGTGAAAAAGAGATAAATCACGCCACTGACAAAGAGATAAATGTGTTTTAAAGGTTACAACTCAAATGGCAAGCAATTTGGGGAAATATACATTCAGCTACGTAAAAAGTGCTTCATTTTTGCTGAATGGTTTTGCATAATTTTTGAGCTGGATTAGTAGCTAAATATTTCATGAAATGAAAATAAAAAAAAAAACTTTTTTTCAACCCAAACCATTTACATATTTATCATTGCTATGTCCTTCAACACTTAATGATAAGTTTTTGCTACCATCATACACCACCAAAACTAATTTAGCTTAAAATTGAAATTCAAAAATATAAATCGATCGTAGTGTTATTTGTAGTGCATAATTAAACAATAAACATAGATATACTTAGCTTATACTCGTATCCGAAAACCTCACTAATCGTTCACATCATTCTTTTTTGTTTACAGAAAAGCCACACGCCAGGTGGTCGACGCCTGGTTAGTCTCACATGCTACATCCGCTGGTAATGATGTTGTCGGTTCGCCTACGCATGCATCCAATGGACAAAATTGCTCATCACGTGGTGGCTCTGGAGCGACCACACCAGTACGGTAAGTGTTTATATATTTATATGAGAAATAGATGTCCTTTATGAGTATATATAGACAAACATGTATGTGTCAAATAATACCTGCAATACTAATAGTTTTATTGAAATGTTTAGAGGCTGCAGCAGCTGCTATTACCTCAGCTTTAAGCCCTATGGAAAACAGAAATTGATAAATTGCTGTTGACAATTTGATGTTTTTGTTTATGTTCTTCTATTAAGCTGCTTACTTAATAATCAATTGTGATACGAGAACATTTCTCATCATTGTTGTAATTGTGCTAAATTTTCCTTATCACAATTTGCCAGCAATATTTGTGCTGTCTTCTCGCTAGCTATTTTTAGTGATGTATATTATGAATAATATGAATCGTGGCACATTCTAAGCATAAATATTCATTTATTTGGTTTATATGTTTTTTATTGAACGGACAATGTCATTTCTTCTAGCCAAATATAAACAATTCGGATCATTACTAGTAGTTTTGTTGAGCTTGTTATGTTTGTTTTCTTGAATTTAACAACAAAAAAAAAGATATTTAAAATCTCAAAATTTGTTAGAACTTGAAAAGACATGTTCACGACCTATTTTTTTTCTTCACTCATTAATTTTCCTGATATTATTAAATGATTTTTTGAATGTGCACGAAAAAATTGAGTCGACCAATTTTTTTTTTTTTTTTCATCCATAAATGAATCTCAAGTATTTCCTTTCAAGTAATATGCAAATTTTTGGAAATTCTATGACTTCAGGTACATCTTAAGTGCAGTGGCTACAACACTTGCAAATCTGAAAGCTAGACGTTCAAAAAAAACTGATCGACAGAAGATTTTTCGTGCACATACTTACTTAGTAGATTTTCATACCAGAAACGATTATTATTCTTTTAATCGAGATTATTTTAAAAATGTGCACGAAAAAAATTGGTCGACCAATTTTTATAAAATATTAGTGAATTTAATATTTTTTTTGTATTAAGTTAGAAAGTTTTGATAATGTCGCATAAATATCTTTGAAAAATTTAAGTAACTGGGGGATTTTATACGAAAATTTTTACCCGTATGACTTCGTATGATTATAACAGTGGAAATAAACCCGACACCGAGTTGAAAAAATAGCTTTGCTTCATCCGATAATAAAAAATTAGAATTAGCGTTCCGATTGCTTTTAAGATCAAGTCTTTTATTTTCCGACGCATCAGTTACATCAAGCTCCAGAGGCCAATATGGAAGTCTCCAGTCTGAAAATTTTGTGACTAGGAAAAGACAATTCGACGAACCTTTGGAGACCGGGTGGGATACAAAATTTCGGGGCTAACGTTCATATCGTTAGTAGAAACAAATGTAATCGAAAAAATCATATTGCGCATCCCCAAAAGTTTTTTTATCAATGACGAAAATATTTTTCAGGATACAAGAAACAATTTTTCCCTAATCATCATGCCTTGAAAAAGCACTCATTTCGAGTTATTCGCTCCTGAAAATCATAAAAAACGGGAAAATCGGTCTATACAATAATCTGTTTCGTGGATATATCGATATTGTCGCAAGCGATTGCCGTAAAAATTTGAATGGGTCATCGGACGCACTTAAAGAACATTTTCGTAGTAAAAATTGATTTTTTTTTTGAAAAATTTTGCATGGAATCCCCTATATGTAAATAAATTTTTATGAACACATTCTCATACACATATTGTTAATTTTTCTCCATAATATTAACTAACAAAATACAAAATGTATTAAAATCTTTGTCAAATGCTTTACAAAAGGTTAGAAATACCGTAACCTTTTGGTCAGGTTTGTCGTTCATGAAAAAACTGATCGACCAAGTTTTTTCGTGAACACACACATTTCGTTGTTTTAGATAGTAAAATCGATCGTAATGAATGAGCTGTATTCTTTGTGATTAGACGATTTTTAATGTGCGCACGAAAAAATTGGGTTGACAGAGTTTTTTCTTATACAAATGAATTTTAAGCTTTTCCGTAGGAAGCTCTGGTACAAAGGTTTGGATTTTAATGTCTTTTAAGCATTTAAGCAATGTATAAAAAGTGACTTTTGCATTCTATATAGCGGCTATAAAGGTTGCAAGTCTGAGTGCTTATCGTTCATGTAAAAATTATTCGGCCAAAATTTTTCGTTCACACATATTTTTTATTGTTTAATTTAACAGAAACAATTGTAATAAAAGCGCTTTATTCTTTTCAAAAAAAAAAAAACAAAAAAAATGATTTTTCAAAATGTGCACGAAAAAATTTGGTCGAAAAAATTTTTAACATTCATAAATGAATTTCAAGTTTTAAATTTTTAAATAAAATCTTTAATTTAAAAATTTGCGCAGTTTGAGTATTTCGCATAAATGTCTCTCAGAAACGTTAAAGTAACGTTAGCGAATATTCTCATTTATCGTTAATTCATCTTCATCACACCAAATATTAAATACGTATCTATTAATATCATTGTCAAATGCTTTGCAGCAGAATATTATTTGTTGCTGTTGTTTTTGCTGCAACTGCTGCCCAACATATTTTGCTTTTATGTAGATAAATAAATGAATAAATAAACCTACGCAAAACTGTTACATAAAGATCAGTTGTTTGTGTTTTGTTACCATACTTATGCACGTAGCATTAACTTTTAGCAGCAAAAAGCATTAGCAACAGCAACAGAAGTAGCAGTAACAGCAATAATGATGATAATGGAAAAAAAATATTACCAACAACAATGACTTTAATTGCTATAAGCAGTCGCCTGCAATACCAATTGACATACTTTGTAGACAATGCTGTTATTATTGTTGTTTTCAACGGCTAAAAACTGACGACAGCAACATACAACAAAAAAAAAAAAAAACCAAAAAACTTTATAAATTTTCTTTATCTTGTGGGTTCAAGTTTTTTATATTTTTGTGTTGCAACATAACTTAAGTCGTAATTATCTACTGTTTTTGGCTGTTCTTTCGCAATTAGTGTCGTGGGAGTTATTAGCGCAAAGTTTTCTTACTTTGTTTGTTTGTTCAACTATAAATCTTAAACCACAGATCAAATTTTAATGACGTATACATTGTAGCCTTGCAAAGTCTCTTGAGTAATTCGCTTCAAAAGTTGATATGATTTCGTAGAAGCAATTCAAAGTTATCTTAAAATGCATGCATATGTTGCAAACAAATGGTAATCATACGACATGTTGACTACGAAATCATAAATAAATCTACAGTATTCTCTTTTTTATGATAATGGACAAATATAACTTTTGAATCCAATAGTTACTTTAATTTTTTCTCTTTTTTATAGAAAAATTTCTGCGCATGAATTTGAACGTGGTGGCCTTTTGAAACCAATCGTTAATACCATCGATGGTACACCAACGTTTCTTAGCATTGGCATGCAAAATGATTGTAGCATGTCCAACAGCAGTACTGCTGGTAATGGCAGTTCTATTGGTGTTGGCAACAGTAGTCAATATTATCATCATAATAATCATTATAATCATCATGGACAGCATCATTATTATAGTCACCATCAACAGACGACAGCAAATGGCAGTAATAGCGGAGGTAGTGGTGGTGTTGTAACAGTCGCAGGCGGTGCCGGAAGCTATGGAAATCATAATTACCACTATCGGCCGCAACGTTTGTCGCGCATTGAACTTAAACAGCTGGATGAAAAGGAATTGATTTTTGAATTGGTATGTTCTAGAAGGGCTAGAGCTTTATCCAGTTGTAGAGCTAAAGGTTGAATGTATATATTTCATGAAAATGTTTTCGTTTAGCTAATGTATTTTGCTCATTAGCAAAAAATTATTCTACACTAATTAAAATTCATTCAACTGGCAACTTTGCTCATTATAAAACATGTACTTAATTTACCTAGAAATATTCAGTGCAGTATTTTTTCATAATTGAATGAGTCCTTATCTCACTGAAATGTTGTAATTTGAAAACGACATTTTTGTTGTTTTATCTTTGAACTTATACACTGTACCTAATTAAAAATGCTGTCAACTGATTATAATCTTTTAACGTATTTTACTAATTTTTTATGCTTTTTTTTCTTTTTCTTTCTTTCTTTTCAATGCTTTCACCATTTATTATTAACTGCTGTAACATATTGCACTGTATTTTGTGTACTATGCAATGGTATTACAACCTAACGCCCACTTAATGACGTGCGATGTGCTGTTGCTTCTTTCGCTCGTTGGTCAAACATTTAGGTAAAGGACATCTGCAATGAATTGGAAATTCGTACACTTTGTCACAAAATTCTACAAAATGTTTCCATCCTACTGAATGCTGATCGTGGTTCATTATTTTTGGTGCAAGGACGTTGCAATGGCAGCGATGGACCAAAAAAGTAAGATTTGATTTAAATTTGATGTTTTCATGAGTATGAATGAAATTAAGAGAAAATATGTTTGTTCATATTTGAAATATTTGAAAAAGTTTATTCAACCCAGATTTTTTGTGCACAAAAAATTATTCGACCCAGATTTTTTATGCGCATTTATAATATGTATTTTAAAAATCCGAGAAGTCTTGTACCGGTCTGAGAGTATGCATTAAGGCCTTATTCCTTAAAAACTCTCTTTGGTTTCGTATCTAGGTTTTTAGTAAAAAGAAGATTTTCGATATCGAGCCAGGGCTCAATAACTCGCGTCATATTTTTATTGCTTTCCTGAAGGTATTTGTTATCCTTACAAAAGAAATTCAAATTTAGATAAACTCCTTCCAAAGTTAGTTTTAGTATTTCTGCTGTATATTCTTGGACCAATTTTTTCATGTACAAACTTACATTTAAGCCTGGAATTGATTACAATGAAATAAATTATATCAAAATTCTTGTATATTGGTCTATTTGAATTAGTATTTTTTGTTTGTAGTGATCGCTAGCAATATGCTCGATTTAGTTTTACAGTATAAATGAAGAAAACTTGATAAATATATCCAAAATTCAATTATTTTTTAGTAATTCAGTTGAAATAATTCTTGAATGTGCTATTAGCATAAACATTTTTGTGAACTCATTTTAATTCGTTTCATTCTGTTGGCACTTAATTTAAATTGAAGAACTTTTTGATATTTTTAATGCAATACCAGTGGCATTTTTAATCTTTAGCTTATTCTCATTTTTTCGTTGTGATTTTCTTGCAAACTTTTTAATTAACAGCATTAATTACGTACATTCTAAAAACTGAAAAATGAAAAAAAGAGCACTACGAAATGGTAGCAAAAGTAGCAAGGTTGCGTTTTAGTCAATTAAGTCGTATATGTGTGCATCAACATATTTGCACACTTGGTTGAATCTCTTGCTCACCTGCTTTTTCTCAATTATTTTCACACTCATAGCATCCTATTTGCACAAGTTACACTCAAGTGCTGTGCTGTGTAGTGCTGCTGGTTACAATGCACTGTGGTATTTTTAGGCATAATTTCAAACGAAAATGCTTGAACTTCATAAAGTGACAGATTTGTAATGGAAAAGTCTAAAAAAAGGCAAAAATAAAGCATGTGCACGAAAAAATTTGGTCGATTTGGGTCAAACGTTGATGATTTGGTATTTTAATAATATGAGATGATAATATATCACATTTTATGGGATTGCAGTATAAGCACACTTAATTGGCTAAGGAATAAATTTTTTCATGTACACTCTGCCGCTGCCATATTTAATTTATAAGAGCTTATGAAATCTATGCTTCTGCCAATTCTAAAAAAGTTTTAGTTCTGTAATATGTAATTGCAACAAAACCAACCAAATAAACATGTGCACGAAAAAATATAGTCGATAGTTACTTTGTACCTAAGCAATATGTACTGTGCACGAAAAAATTTAGACGATAGTTTATTTAGCATCTTAACAGTATTAGACTTTTATTGGATCATGCATACTACATTTGAGTGCGAATCAATTTTTTCGTGCACATGCCATCGTTGCCATATTCCATTGACACTTGCTATTAAAATCTCTGTTTTGCACAAGCAAATTAATAATGACAATTTGCACTGAAATAACTTTAGTATTTTCCCCACAGTGCCACAAAGGATGTGGTATATAATTAGAAGTTGCCATAGCACTTGCTGGTTGGTGCACAACGTAATTGCAACATTTGTAGCAAATGACAGCTGCTGCTGTTGCATTATTACGACTGAATTTTTTTTGGTAGTCACTTAAAATGATTTTAATATTTATGAAATTTTCGCTTTTGAAAATGAAATGCTTTTATAAGATTTAAAAAATAAAAGGATAATTAACTAAATGTTTGTGGACGTCCTTGTGTTTACATTATATTGTCGTTGTTTTACAAACAAACAAACAAACACATGCTTAAAAATGTATGTGTATGTGTTACGTATCGTAGTGATAAATGATCTATTAATCGATTTTAATAAATAATCCCTGACTCATGTATATTTACTTTAGCGTCCGTTTTCCTTTTATTTATTTTTTTTTATTACTGTCGCTACATTGTAATTCCCTATAGATTTAACATAAATTACTGCCGTTTATGTTGTTGCGGCGTTGGCGCCAATTAAATGACGTGTCACGCCAAGAGGGCTATAATGGTCAAATAAACAAAGAAACAGTTTAATCATGTATGCCTTTTTATTGACGCCGATAATGGTGGCATTGTTCATTTATTGTCTGAAGTAAATCACTGCTGAGATGCTTAAGAAAAATTAAGAAAAATCTATGTAAAAATTATGTTGGCATTTTATTTAAAAGCTTTAGTTTAATCAAAAAGTTTTATCGCAAATTCAAATTTTTCAAAAACTTGTATTCGGTCGTCGCAAAAAGCAACAAAATTTCCAAAAAAAGTTGATCAATAAAAATGCCTAATATTTCACTCATGTTGATTTTTCATATATTTTAACAGCCTAAAAATTTGCAATGCAAACATTGCAAAAATGTTTGCAAATACTAGATTTATTATTGGCACATAAATATATGCAATTTTCTTCTGCATACTTTTAGGCGCCTTTTTCAACAATTTGCCAATACACGTATGCAATGTATAACAATAGCAAAATTAACAATCAGCATCATTTTCTACATAAAATACAATCCTAGTTTGCTTAAATTTGCTGCACAAATGTCAAAAAATATATTAAAGCAAATACTAAAAGGCTGCATAAACATCTTTCCTCTTGAGGTAGATCCTTAAAATTTGTACAATTGTGCAATTCATTTGTATGACCACAACAAAGTCAAATCGAAAATGTAAATGTTAACAATTTACATAACAAAATCAACGTTCGTTCGGTGCGTCTCCAAAGTCCACCACAAAACCATTCACCATACAACTTAAGCATTTAAATTGAAGATTTTTTGCGCCAGCATCAGCAATCCCCATTAACTGCTTATTGTTTCGATTTTTCCACAACTACTCGTACAAATTCGTATTCCAATAGCAACATTTGTGTGTCTGTGTCTATGGTTTCATTTGTTGTTTATTTCTTGTTGGCACATGAGCCAAATTATAAAAATTTACATAAGTATTAAATGAAAGAATGAAAGGCACACAGATATGTACTTTGGGAAACTACAATGTCTCTTTTAGTGTGAAAACTATTGTAACCTTGACAGTCGTATCTTGCTTCCTTCCGTTTGAATCCTTGAAAGCGCATAAATTTAAAGCTTAACAGTTTTATGATTTTACTTTTGACCTAAAATAGCAGCAGTAGCAGTAGTAGTAGTACATTTTATGGCATGAGCAAAAGTATTTCTCACGCTGTGCATTATCAGTTAGTAAATGCGAGAAGTAGAAAATGTGCTATAATAATAAAAAAAGGAACTTTTGAGCTTTGAAAAGACAATGATGGTGAAACTTTATAAAGTATTTTATTGTTTTTTAACTTTTACAACTTTTTAAAGCGATTAAATGAAGCAGCGCATGCTGTCTTTTGTCTTTTGCAAATTGATTTAGAACGATGGCATTTTTTTTGGGGGCCATAAGAAATTATTTAATTTTCCCATTTTTCCCGTAATAATTGACGTCTGACGTCAGTGCACAAAATTAGAATACATTGTGGGTTATAGAAAAGTTTGCGTAAAATTTGTTAAACAAAGTTATGAATGAAGAATACAAGTTTGTTGTGACTGTGTTGGCGAAAATTTTATTATTTTTATGTATTTTATTTTTGTTTTTCCTTCTGAGCCAATATATTATAATTCAATTTCTTCTATAGATGCTTGGTTTCCAAATTATTTGATGTTTGTCCACGCAGCACTGTTGAAGAAATGGAACAACAGGAGGAGGTGCGTGTCGCTTGGGGCACTGGTATTGCTGGACATGTTGCTGAGAGCGGTGAACCAGTGAATATTCCAGATGCTTATCAGGTACGCATACTTAGTTTTTTATTGTTTATGGAGATTCGTGCTGGAATTTAAAGTAAAACTTCAAAAAAGCTACATTTTTAATGAATGAATACTTTGAAGTAATTGTTCTTAAAATCCTTGTGCTTTTAAGTATATTAATTGGATTATTTTAATTAAAATTAGAGTAGAACGGGGCAATGTCGTGCACTCAACTTTGACATGCTCGTAAAGCCGTACATCTCAAGCGAATGCGACGAGTAAGCATCCGATCGAAAGATAATTTCATTGGTTACATCCATGTGTAACAACATTTGTGTAGCGAGAAATTGTGTTTGTGTAAGTGAAGAATAAAAAAGTGTGCACGACATTACCCCCCTCAAAATTTGTGGGGTAATGTCGTGAATTGTTTTCCGAGTATAGTAAAGGTACCAAAATGTGTGAGAAATGATAGGTAGTGGTTCTATTAGAGGATATTTAGCATTATCATGTATTTATTCATTATTATACAAGTGTGAAGTACATAATATGTTGTGTAGAGTAGAACGGGGTAATGTCGTGCACTTAACTTTGAGATGCTCGTAAAGCCGTACATCTCAAGCGAATGCAACGAGTAAGCATCCGATCGAAAGATAATTTCATTGGTTACATCCATGTGTAACAACATTTGTGTAGCGAGAAATTGTGTTTGTGTAAGTGAATGTGCACGACATTACCCCAATGGTCGTTTTAAAGGTCAACTTCGATATCTCGGTGAAGCCCAAAATTTTTTTCGAAAACCAAATACTTCTTTCCTTTGGCAGGATATTTCGTTTCAGAAAACACTTACCTGGTATATTTTCCCGCAAGGAAAATTATTTTTCTGACCCGATGAAAAAACACTTTTATCGTCCCGAAAGCATGCGTTTTGAAAAAAAGGTTACTCTGTAGAGACGAACTGGTGAAAATTGCTAGTATTATATGCATAAGCTCAGTAGGCCAGCAGGTCCCTACATTACGAGCAGTTGGTAAATCATTCAATTCTTTGGGCTAAAACAGCCAGTGCACGACATTACCCCCTGCACGACATTACCCCGTTCTACTCTAAACATTTATTTCTAGACATATCTGGAAATGGTATTGTTTTTAATTTTTTAAATAATAATTTTTTATCTAAACCAAGTCTAATACTACGTTTCTACCGGAGAGTAAGCTGTGACGCGATCTATAAATCTCGTTGTTAAATCCCAAGTCTAAGTCAAGTCTGAGTCAAGTCTAAGTCAAGCCTAAGTCAAGTCTAAGTCAAGTCTAAGTCAGGTCTAAGTCAAGCCTAAGTCAAGTCTAAGTCAAGTCTAAGTCAAGTCTAAGTCAAGTCTAAGTCAAGTCTAAGTCAAGTCTAAGTCAAGTCTAAGTCAAGTCTAAGTCAAGTCAAGTCTAAGTCAAGTCTAAGTCAAGTCTAAGTCAAGTCTAAGTCAAGTCTAAGTCAAGTCTAAGTCAAGTCTAAGTCAAGTCTAAGTCAAGTCTAAGTCAAGTCTAAGTCAAGTCTAAGTCAAGTCTAAGTCAAGTCTAAGTCAAGTCTAAGTCAAGTCTAAGTCAAGTCTAAGTCAAGTCTAAGTCAAGTCTAAGTCAAGTCTAAGTCAAGTCTAAGTCAAGTCTAAGTCAAGTCTAAGTCAAGTCTAAGTCAAGTCTAAGTCAAGTCTAAGTCAAGTCTAAGTCAAGTCTAAGTCAAGTCAAAGTCAAGTCTAAGTCAAGTCTAAGTCAAGTCTAAGTCAAGTCTAAGTCAAGTCTAAGTCAAGTCTAAGTCAAGTCTAAGTCAAGTCTAAGTCAAGTCTAAGTCAAGTCTAAGTCAAGTCTAAGTCAAGTCTAAGTCAAGTCTAAGTCAAGTCTAAGTCAAGTCTAAGTCAAGTCTAAGTCAAGTCTAAGTCAAGTCTAAGTCAAGTCTAAGTCAAGTCTAAGTCAAGTCTAAGTCAAGTCTAAGTCAAGTCTAAGTCAAGTCTAAGTCAAGTCTAAGTCAAGTCTAAGTCAAGTCTAAGTCAAGTCTAAGTCAAGTCTAAGTCAAGTCTAAGTCAAGTCTAAGTCATGTAGTCAAGTCTACGTCAAGTTCGTTTCAAGATACGTTATATTTTGTATCCGTTTTTTTTATGAAATGCTTCAGTGTCGTATCGTGTTCAAATATCTTGACAGTGCTTGGATATGAAAGAAGAAAAACAAATGCTGTATAGACCTGTCTTGTTTGATTTACTTGAGTTCAGTTCAGTACATATGCTGCATTCGTAGTGTACAATACAAAATTCTACTTCCGGTGCAGAAGTAGTTCTGCGTTCACTTTTTGTGCCTCTTTTTTGTCTACGCATTCTGTCTCTCTCTCTCGCGAAGATGTATGAAGGCTTCTATAATCTTGATATAACAATGCGTTTGAGCTAAATTTTTCTATTCGCACGTTTTACACTGATCTGAAGTATTTGTTTGAATAAAATACAGTACACTGAAGTATTTGTTAGAACAAGGTTTTTGTTGACAATGATAAAACAATCTGTGTACTTCAGTGTTGAAATTAAATCAGTGTTCAGTGTAGATTGGAATGTTTAATTTTGTGGATCAAATACTTCAGTTCAGAGTAAAATGTGGATGTGAAAAAAGTAATCGAGCTTTCTTTAAATTGGAACTATTTCATAATTTTTTGTACAAATTTTTTTTTTCTGATTTTGCGCTCAAATTGTGAAGAAATTGCAAAAAATTTCTGAATTCAAACAAAATGAAAAACACAAATATATCTCGTTCACTTAATAAACAGCTCGAAAAACTCTAAATAAATAAAGTGCCATTCATAATGCTTGCTATCTTGGCTAGAATGCTAATATTAGTTGAACATTTAAAATTATTCTCACTTTTAGCTGTACACTTCAACTACAAAAAATTCTATTTAAATTCGCCCAAAATTATTGAAATTCCATCAAAGTGATGGACTAACGAATTAAAGTTTTTTTTTTGCCTTCAATATTTGCACTAAGCTTTTTGCTGCTACACCGCTCATTGTTGTTTCTATTGATGTATGTAGCTTAAATTAAAACGAGCGTGCAAAGTTTCAAAAGAAACCACTTGATCACTTCTGTGCCAAAAAAAGAAAGAAAAAAAAAAGTTCTGAAAAGAAATCACATAGTTAAACCTACCTACTCTTCTGAATGAAATAAAATTAAAATATCCAAAAAGAAGAAATAAAAAGCCACATCATTTAAACAATAAATTAGCAATGAAAACTCGTGTGTTTACTCTACAAATTTCATGGTGCTTTGTGTAAATTTGCCCATCATACACCAACCACCAGCCACATCTACTGATACAACGCTGTTCTCGACAGCTCAAATGTGTATTAAAGTCTAACAAATAAATATCTCAGTATATGCGGATATATCGTAAAATAAAGCGCTGCTATCTATGAAGCTTAAAATTTAATATATATATAAAAGAACAACAACAAAAGGAATAAAATAAAAGTAACAACAACAACAACAACAAATAAAGTAAAAGTAAAAAAACGAGACTTGCAAATTTTATCATCACTATAATAAAATGTTAGATAAAAAAAAAAAAACCGTATAGAACGTTTATGGAAACGCAATAAAATATTGTCAGTGAGTAGGTACATAATAGGTACAGATAGATAAAGCGTATGCAATGTATTTGTTTTTGCGTTATCAGCAGCAACACTTTTTTTTTGATTTTTTTTCTTTTTTTGTTTAACATTGGTGACAATAAACAGAGATAAAAATTAATTTTTCAAGCTGATAGTAAGCTTAGGGAAGGTTGCATTTTGTTTGGAGAGTGACAACTGTTTCATATGTTTCCTGAATAGTTTAATTTGATTTTGTTATAAAATATTTTTTAGTTTTATAGCAAAGCCAATGAGTAATCATAAATAAGTATTCAACTAATATTTAGTTACCTATCTATCTATTTAACTATTTGTCTAAACTCGTAGCATCTATTTATTATCTATACAAAAATAAAAAAAAAATTAAACTAAAAAGTTAATACTATCCACATTGGTTTAATAGTATTTAACCTCAAAAAATAGCTGAAAACCGTGTTTTTGACGCTCATTTGTGTTTTAAATTCATTCTGTCATCTTAAAATGATCATAACATTCATAAAAAAATTTCGTATATAATCACTCTTTAACTCATTTTGAAGACTAACAACAGTACTTAATGCTTCAGTCAACTCAAAAATATACAAAAAATATTTTTAACTTCTTAGATAAGGATATTTCAGATAGAAAAAGAAATTTAGATAGAGTTCAAAGTGGGCTTTGTAGAAACAGACTAGTACTTTCAGCTGCTATATAAGGCTCAACGAAAAAATCCAAACTTGATAAAAAAAATTTTCTAAACGATTTCGGATTCAATATTTAAATAGCATTCTGTTTTTAAGTTTTTTTGGTTCTTTTTCTACATCAAATAAATGAAAACTCACTTTTTTAATAAAAAATCCGAAAATTAGGTCAAATTTTATCATCAGGTATTAGAAATACAAAAAACTTTCTCAGGTTTTGATCTATTTTTTCTTTTAACTAAGAGACATTTTTGGAATAAATATACTCAATCAAAAAAAAACTTTATAAACTTTCTGCTTACTCAGTTTTTTTGATTCATTTTTTTTAACTTTATTTGCTCATTAAGGCTATATTAAGGAATTGGGGTATACCTTTCCTTATATCCTTATCCATAACGTGCTTTCCATTAGTGGTCATACTATTCGTTGCCATCTAATACTCCTAGTCCTACACTAACTTTCCATTAGAGGACGTATTTTCTATTCTTCGCCATTTAATATTCCTAATTCTAAACATATACCGCATTAAAGGTCGTACTATTCGAGGCCATCTAATATTCTAGTTGTATACTTACTTTTCATTAAAGATCGTTCTCATCTAATATCTTTATCCTTCACCATTAGTGGTTTTTCTATTTGTGGCCATCTAATATTCCTAATCATATGTACGCATACCTTCCACCAGAAGTCATACTATTCGTGGCCGTATAATACTTCTAGTCCTGAGCATATACATCAATAGTGGTCGTACTATTCGTGACCTTCTATCACCAAATCCTAACGCTAGCTTCCATAAGAAATCATGTCCTACGTGACCATGTAAGCATATCTTCCATTAGAGATCGTACTATTCATGGCCATCTTACATTCCTAATCCTAGGCCTGCATTTCCTAAGGGGTCGTACTATTCGTGGCCGTCTAATACACATATCTCAGCTTGCATCCCTTCCCATAAGCTATAGAACGCATAATATTTTGATAAATATATATACAGGTTGGTTGGGGTTTGGTAGAATGTAATGTAAATG
>OX638369.1:23671631-23704758 GCA_951812925.1 Calliopum simillimum | reverse complement strand
TATAACTTAATACAAATTATGTATTTATGAGAAAGAAACAGTATTTTCATTCTTTTAAGCAAAATTCGAAGTAAGCATGAAAAAATTTCCGATCCAAGTCACATTTTAATAAAGCCTTTGGCAATAAAAAGCATTGCTTGAAAAAGAAAAAACATAGGTTCTTAACTATGAGAATACCTAATTTTTGCTACACCATTTAAAAAGTGAAATACCACCTAAAGGCGGTCTCGCAGAAGTAAGGCAAATATGTCAAACAAATAATTGTTACTGGAAAAATAAATCAAGTGACAACGTTGAAGACCTTCTATAGATGATCTTACTGGTCTATTGGTTAAGCAACTGATAGAAAGCTCTCTAAAGTAGCAGCGTATTTTATGACTTATTGCACCGTCAAACAAATTGCAAACTTTTGGTTGCACATATGAAAATATTCAATAGTCTGAAAAAAGGTTTAACAAAAGTGAGCTACAAATCTCGGCTTCTATATGATATTTTATTTTATTACCATATCTCATCTCAAGTTTTTCATAAAATAATCAGGCGTGTTCTGAAATCCGATTCACTTGGGAAAAAAAACTTACAAGCGTTTAAAAGACTAAAGTACGCGGTTCTTTGTGTTTTTTGAACAAAGATAGAACATTCCATTACGAAGAATTACAATTGTACTTATGTTGAATAAACTGTATAAAAAACAAGTGAACATATTGGAAAAGATAAATAATATTGTGTTTTTACTTTATCTCTTCCTCTGTATTTCCTTTACGCAAAATATTTTTCTTTCACAGTCATCTATTTTAAAAAAATTCCACAAAGCATTTATTATGAAAACTGTAAAAAATTATGTAAAATGAATGTCAAACAAACCACAGTTAATGTTAAAACTTATTTTATGTAAATTTGAAATTTACCCTTTGGTGTTTAAAAACCTTTTGTTTTATATTTTTTCTGCGTTTTGTCATATATGTTAATTATAAAAAGTTCAAAAGTGTCTCGAACATATATCAAAAGGCTTATTTAATCGAATTATAAACGTTGAACAAAAACTATGTAAATTTTTGCTCCAAGTGCTACTGCCAAAATTAAAGTTCAGTCAACACTCCAGTGACATAAAGCTTCTTGTATAAATGAAACAAAATTATATTGACTAATACGAAACTGTCTGTAAAACTTAATTAATGTTAAAGAATTTGTCAAATATTTATATATTTTTAGAAGTAGGCACTTAATTATTTTCAATCTGAGGAATGTAATTTTTATGTTGCCTCGTAGCCAAATTTAAGGTTTGTCTATAGTCTTATAGCCAAGTGTAAGTACAGTACTTTCAGTAAAAGAATCACAGCTTTTATGAAAATATAAATCTTAAAAGATTTTTTGAAAAGTCATATGATCTTGGCATTATTGGGTAGCTGGGCCTTTATAATAAAAGGTCTTCTGCAATTTTTTGGATCTTTTTAATGTAAAAACGCTGCTCTTAATCAAAAATAAATACTTTTTCAATTTGCCGATAAAGTTATTACAGTTTTGGAAAGACTTTTTTTGAGTAATACTTATTTCTTTTCAATATTCAAAACTGGAATCTAGGAAACGTGATCAAATGTGTGATTTTCGACAATTTTTAAGCAATTACTTTCAAACAATAAAATTTGTCGATTGTCATGATTATATCGATGCCCAAGGCGAAAAGTAGGATGTTTCATTTCTCCCACGAAAACTATTTTGTTAAATATTTTTGGACGAAAACTATTGTTTTATATTTTTGAACGAAAAGTAGGATGTTTCATACTTTTTTACGAAAAGTAGGATATTTTATATTTTTGGACGAAAATTATAATGTTTCAAACTTTCAAACAAAAAGCAGGATGTTTCATACTGAACCGAATGCATAATGAATATACCAATTTTCGTGCAATAAAATATCCTATATTTCGGTATAAAATCTTTAACGTCTTACTTTTCGACATGAAACTTCGAAGAAACCTACTTTTTGTCAAACATAATGAAAAAACTTAGTTTCTCATCAAAATTGGTTTGAAACGTCCTACTTTTCGCTCAAGTATTAACGACAAACTAAAATTAATCATCCTACTTTTTATCTCAGGCATCGATATATCGCTTTAATGAATATAATATCCTATATTGAGATTCTCTTTGTTTTTCTGAAATTGAAATTGAATGAATTTCGACGTTTTGAGATATTCAGAAATTTTTAGTTTTGACTCCAATTTGGGATCTTCTGAAAGTCATTTTCACCATTTTGAGATCGCCTTAAATTTTTTTTATTTTTATAATTGATAGGTTGGGTCAGTTATGTAAGTTTCGCAAATTTTAGTTTTGTAAATGACCCAAAAATGTTATGAGGGTGGGTCAAGGTAAATTGTTAATTTAGAAAAAAAATTGTTGGCTCATTGCGCCCAATTTTATTTTTATCATCAATAATATGGGAATTGAATTAAAAAGTCTTTTTGGGTAGGTCAATCTTACTCAAAGACCCAAATTAATAAAAAAAAAAATTATCGAAAAAAGTCCTCATTCAAAATTTTTTTCCTCTCAATTTGTTGCACTATCTTATCAAATGAAATCGTTTTTTCGTGTTCTTTTCGTTATCAGCATTTTTGTTAAGTCTTGGAAACATTACGTGAAGCCTTGAACTTTTCTGGCTTTTGAATTAAATATGGCAAAATTATTTTAGATTATGCTTTTATACTACATCCACAGGACAATTTTTTTTTTTTTTTTTTTTTTCACCCCTGCGGGTAAGGGGTCAGAATATGCCCGAGGTAAGCATGCCTGTCGTAAAAGGCGACTAAAAGCGGTGTGACCAGCAAGGGTGTGGAAGGGTGTAGCGTTGGACAGCGTTGCGCCTCGAAAGAAAAACCCACAATGCCCGTAACTGGCACTGACAAGGCGAGTCCGATGCCGCCTTAAAATAAGCATCTTGTCGAAATCCTGAAGCGTCTGATCCAGAGTGGGCGGCTCCCAGGTCAGCGTCTGTTCCAGATTTGACGGCTGAAATTAAAAGTGAATTTTGGCCACTATATTTGCAGCGCTTGCCGGATCCCAGCTTTAAGCTTATAACTTACTGCGTGGGGGCGTTGCCGAGAAGATTATACTAATGAAGCATGGATCGGAAAACGATGGGAAATAACTCTCCAAGTGGTACCCACCAGAGTGTGGTTAATCCACCTGCCTCGGCAAGCATGCACATCGGATTTGGAGGTGCAAGAAAACATGCATAGTTAGGAATGATTCTCCTATAACTGGAACCAATATGGTTTCTCAAAATTTTAAAATCCTTTTCGATGAAAACTCGAACACGCATCGGCTCTTGGAATGTCCGAACTCTAAATGAACCAGGCAAAATACACCAAGCCGTTAGAGAACTCCACAAATTCAACCTTGAGATATTGGGATTTAAGCGAGTGTAGATGGAACGGTGCCGGCGAATATGTACTTCCTGACGGCGAAAAATTTCTATACTCCGGTAGATCGCAAGATGACATCCACAGGGATGGAGTTGATTTTTGCTAAGTAAAACTGCAGTAAAGGCAGTAATGGAATGGAAACCTGTAAACGAAAGACTCATTTGGTGCAGATTTCGAACCCCCGCAAGAAATATTACCATCTTCCAAGCATACGCGCCCACAGAGTTGGCAGAGAGAGAAACCAAAGATGAATTCTACAGCCAGCTCGCTGCAGCAATAAACAGTGCTCACAAGAACGACATCATAATGGTTATGTGCGATTTGAATGCCAAAGTAGGCTCAGAAAACCTTAACCTAGAGCACGTGATTGGAAGACATGGCTTGGGTGCGAGAAACGACAATGGAGAGCTTCTCATTGACGCCTGCAATACAGCCGGTCTTGTCGTTGGAGGTACGCTATTCCCACACAAAAAATGCCATAAAGCTACTTGGGTGTCTCCAAACAACACCACTGAAAACCAAATCGACCACTTCTGCATTAGCAGAAAATGGAGAGGGAGTCTTCTGGACGTACGAGTAAAGAGGGCCGCTGACATAGGCTCCGACCACCATCTTCTCGTCGCGGTCATTCGACTAAAACTTGCCGCTAATAAACGTCCCAGCGAACAATCTGTAGCAAAAAAATTCGACGTGCTTAAGCTTAAGAACGATGAGGTACGCAGATCTTTCGTAGAAGAACTTAAAACAGTTCCGTTCGATTGTGGTGGAAGTATTGAAACATCATGGAGGGCCGCTAAGGCTGCGTTCTTAAACTCCAGTGAAAAAATACTTGGGTTTCGACCCTCGAACAAGAAGCACTGGATGAGCGAGGAAACGTGGGGTCTTGTCGAAAAAAGAAGAAGCGCGAAAAAACTGAGAGACGACGCTAAAACTAGAGCGCAAAAGAACGTCGCCGAAAAGGTCTTTAACTCTCTCAATAAAGAAGTCAGGCGATCGTGCAGACAAGACAAAAGAAGAATGTATAACGACCTCGCGAGCGAAGCCGAAAGCGCTGCAAATGCTCAAAATCTCAGGCAGCTTTACGATATCACCCGCAGATTATCAGGCAGAAAACTCCAACAGAGCCGCCCTATCAAAGACAAAAACGGAAATCTCTTAACATCTGCAGACGACCAACTAAACAGATGGAAAGAGTATTTTTGCGATATACTAAATCCCATGTCTACCACATCCCTGCAACCAGAATCACCAACTACAACTGCCGCAATGACTCGCAGTAGTAGTCGAATACAAACACCGCCGCCTACAATTGATGAAATTGTGAAAGCTATCCAAAGCATGAAAAACAACAAGGCCGCCGGTATAGATCAAATAACAGCTGAACTGCTAAAGGCATGCCCCGTAACATCAGCTAAAATTCTCCATCCTCTGCTCAACAAAATCTGGAGTGAAGAGCGTTTGCCAGAAGATTGGCTACATGGCATGTTAGTCAAATTACCGAAAAAAGGTGACCTAAGCGAGTGCCGAAACTATAGAGGCATCACCTTGCTCTCAGTTCCATCAAAAGTACTGACGAAAGTGCTTCTGAGCAGGGTAAGCGAAAAACTTGATTCAGCCATTCGAAAGCAGCAAGCAGGATTCCGGCGAAACAGATCATGCGTGGATCAAATCAACACGCTCAGAATAATTGTCGAACAATCATGCGAGTGGCGTGCTGCACTTCAACTTGTCTTCGTTGACTATAGCACTGCCTTTGACAGTGTCTCCCGAGAAAACATCTGGGCGTCACTGCAACGAAGAGGTATTGCCGCAAAGGCCATAAACTTAGTACGTGCACAATATGAAGGCTTTAAATGCAGTGTGTTACACAACGGGTTGTTGTCACCGACATTCACCACTAATTCAGGCGTACGGCAGGGGTGTTTACTATCACCATCACTCTTCCTTATCGTTCTTGATGATATCCTAGATAAAGCTCTTAATAAGGCCAAAAGGGGTATTCAATGGAACTTTACCGAACATCTGGAAGATCTCGACTACGCTGACGACATCTGCCTCTTATCGTCCAAACATTCAGATATGCAAAGCAAAATTGAAGACCTTGTCTTGGAATCACAAAAGGCCGGCCTAAAAATCAACGTATCCAAGACTAAAAGCATGAAGCTAAACGCAAGCAATGACATGACGTTTAAAGCTGGCAGTGATGACATCGGAAACGTCGATAGCTTCACGTATCTAGGCAGCATTATCTCCATGGATGGTGGAGCAAAAGAGGATATCAACTCAAGAATAGCAAAAGCAAAAGGCGCGTTTGCTCAACTGAACAAAATATGGTCTTCATCCGTTATATCCACCAAAACGAGAGTGCGCATTTTTGATTCGAATGTGAAATCGGTTTTGTTATATGGGTGCGAAACATGGCTTGTTACTGAACAACTAACAAACAAGCTGCAAGTATTCGTCAACAAATGCTTAAGGCGTATATTAAAGGTTTGGTGGCCTCGCACTATATCAAATGCCGAGCTACATCAAAAATGCAAACAGAAGGCTATAGCAAACGAGATCAAGCTGCGCAAATGGGGATGGATTGGTCACACTCTCCGGAAACCACACAGCGAAGTTTGTCGCCAGGCCCTTGAGTGGAATCCACAAGGCAGTAGAGGACGTGGTAGACCCAAAACCAACTGGAAAAGGTCGTTGGAAAAGGAAATCCAAGAATCGGGAAAATCGTGGCAAGAGATCAAAGTCATCGCAAGGGATCGTGACAAATGGAGAGATTTCATATTGGCCCTATGCTCCTCCTAGGAGTTAAAGGAGAATACATACATACATACAGGACAATTTTTGGTTGAACATTCTTTTGCATGCATTAAACACCTGCTTTTTATTGTCTTTTTTTGTTTAATTTAGCATTCATGATAATTTATAGTTGGAAATAACGCCCATAAATTCTTCATTATGTTCGGAGCAAATAATTGAATATGAAGATTGTTTCTGACAAATATTTCTAATAGTGCTGAACTGATATAATATTTATTTGAAATAATAAGGAAATTATTTTCAAAAAAGACTTACCTTTGTTTGACAAACATTATCCAACATTTAGAACCAATCAATTGATGAGCAGCCGAATTTTATTTAACGAAGTTTTTGATGATGGAAAGCAACACAAAGCACCAGTTAAAATTTTTTTATAGCACACAAAAAACTTTTTATTGACTTTTCTTTTAGTGCACCACAAAATGTTGAAAGCCAATTTGTGTGTCTGTGTGTGTGTGTGTGTGCTTGCGTTATGTTATCCTTGCAGATGAAGGATAAGCGCTTAATTTATGACACTTTATAGAACAAAACACACGCTGAGAAACCGACACTTGCACACTTTACTTTTCTTTTATTTGTATATTTTTTTTTGCTTTTATATCACTTGTTTTTCTTTCTTTATTTTTGTATTTTTGCACCAGCAGCAGTCGTAGCAGCATCAGCAGGAAGCTGTCAAATTAAATTGACATTTCAGTTTCGTTGATATTGCACATAAAAATGAAGATGAAAATCAAAGCGAAAAAAAAGAAATATATAAGTAAAAAGTAAAAAAAAAAAACACAGAATAAATCAATAACGAGAAAAAATATGGATTAAATTTATTATGGTAGGATTTACTATGTTTAAGTGAAAAAAAAAAATACACACATATGATAATAAACAAATGTGTATGTGCAAAAAGTGGCTGGATTTTGCTATTTGAAATTAGTTGTTCTAATTTATGTATGTGTGTGTGTGTGTGCAGCAGGATTAGCAACCCATAAGCCGCTTTACGGTATGATTTGTGTAATTGAATGTGGTGTTTTTTTTTTTTTTGTTTAAATTTTGCTTTTTTCTGTTTTATTAAAGCAAAAAGGACATATTTTTCTTAAATCTTTAAATCTCTACATAAGTTTTGCGCAAAATTTCTCATTTCTTGTCAAATTTTCACGTCACACAGCACAATACACGCCCTGTTTTAATTAATTTTTCGTTTCGTTTCCTTTCACCACAGCAAATGCAGCACGTGATTTTTTATGAACCGTAAAAGTCCTTAAAACCAAACACTTTATATTACCGTATTTGTTATTTCACACGTTTTGTTGAACATTTTTAGTTTTATAGCACATTTTTCTCATGTATTTTCTTTAATTTTACTGGAATTTTGTTTTTCCCAAAAAATTTTCTTTCGTTCATACACAACTCATTAAAGCACCACAGTCTACACCACCAGTAAAAATATCCTCTTTTTTTTGTGTGTGTTGTTATCCCAAAACAAGGCAAAGGCAGAAGAAAAAAAAGACACACATTCTACTACAATGTACTACTGCCTGCCAGTATGAACTCTGCTCCGTTTATTCCGTCACTTCGTCGTCAATGTGGTGCTGGTGCTGCTGCTGCTGTGCTCTAACGTGTTTGCCAAAAATAATTTTGCGATTTTTCACGAAGTCACGAGTTGGAGCAGCAGCAGCAGCAAATTGTGTAGCAGACACACAGCATATAACGTCAGAGACTGGAAGTCTTTTGCAGAAATTTCCCACAGAAAAGACTTCTCAAATATTGACTGCCTGCAGCTGGAGAGTGTTGTTAAGTAAAGCATGAAGCATGCAAATGGTAAAGTATTTATTGAAGGAAGTGTTCAAGTTTTGGATTTTTCTATGCAAAGTGTAGAAAACATTTTTTTTTTTTGACAGCTGAATTTTCAGTTGCCTGTCCTTTTAAGTGAAGAATTTGCTTAATTTGTGAGTTTTTACTTTAGAAATATGCTTATTTGTATTTTTATGCATTGTTTTGAAGTTTTCAAAGAAAAATAAATATTTCCCAAAAAATTTCCCAAAAGGGAAATTTTGTAAAATTGGTTGCAAATGTCACAAAAATCATGCTTTTAGTGATATTTTTCAAAAAAGTGGATTTTCACTCATTAGTAACATATATTTTAGCATTATTCGAAAAAGTAGCAAATTTTTTTGCTTCAAACCCTTTTCTTTGATTATTTCTGTGTTAATATTTATTTTTCAACAGAGAAACGAAATTTCCCTTTTTGGCAATTTTTTAAAAACCTTATTATGCAATTTGAAAATAAAAAATTTGGATATTTACGTTTGATAACAGTAAAATTTAATAATTTTTGTTTGTGATAGAAATTTCCTCAACAAGAACATCACCTGTAAAGCATTCTGGGAGTTACGGCTTTGTACGATTTTGCAAGTTTTTCTTTACACTTCTTTACACTCTTTGGAGTTTAAGAAATATCTAAATCTAACACTAACATTTATCCAAAAATCCTAACATACATTTTATAAATCAAATAATAAATGATATCTTATGTATGTAGACATTCGTTTTGAAGAGACTTATAGTATGGAACTTTTGATACTTTTCAAATATATTTGAGAAACTTTGTTCTGTTTGCATTACTTACATTAAGAGAACTAGTTTTAAGATTTGTTAGAGAAAATTTGTGTTCAAATTTAAAATCTCCAAGTAATATTTTAAAGTAAGTAAAAATAAAATTGAAGGCCAAAAAAACTTCAAGGAATCATTTTCAGAAAAGTTTACTCGAATCTCGAAAACTTTGCGATTTATGTTGTTTGTCTTTGGATAATTTTTTCAAATGTCTGCAAGCATTGAAATTTTACAGAAATTTTAAGTCATTATAGGAAATTTAGCATCCTTTAAGCATAGACTTTAAATTGCTCAATTACTGCTATTTATTAGTCAAAAATTTATACATTCTAGCTGTGAATTTTTTGTAAAAATACTAAGGCATTTTTATGGGAAATTTAGCTTAGAGATCTAAGTTAGTCTCGGATACTTTTTTTGTTGGAAAGTTTTCTCAAATGGTCAATGAAAGTGCTTCATCACAGGGAAATTTTACAGAATTTAAAGTTACTGTGAGAAACTTAGCATACTTTCAGTAAAGACTATAAGTTGTTCTATTACGCTACTTGCCAGTCGAAAATTTCAATATTCTAGAAAAAACTTTTTTGTTTAAATAACGGGGAAATTTTTTAGGAAATTTAATTTAGAGAGCTATGAGAATCTTAGATACTTAGTGAGTTAAGCTTTTCTTTGGAAAATTTGCTCAAATAGTCAAAGGGAATATGCTCCAGCAAGCAGGGAAATTTTTCGGAAATTTTAAGTTATTATGGGAAACTTATCTCCCTTTAAGCGTAGGCTACAAGTCGCTATATAGCGGTTGAAAATTTCAATATTCTAGTAAAAAAACTTTTGAAAAATATTGGTGAAATTTTTTGAGAAATTTTTTATTTTGTGTTTATATGACAATAATTTTTTTAACAAGTTCAGAGTTTAGTAATATAATTTTGAAATTTTATGTAAGATCATGTGGGAAATTTTTGTTCAAGCATTGAGCACGTTATAATTTCAACTACTATAATGAATATTATGATTTATACGATCAGTATCAGTGAAATTAAAGTATACTAATTGCAAAAGGAACTATAGTTTATTCAAGTAAAAAAATCTTAGGGAAATTTCACTAAATTATGCAAAATTATATTTTGCGTAAAATATGAGATATGTTGCGATAGTGAATTTTTCAAAAACTCGAAATCTGGGGAAATTTTTCTTTCTATTCTGTAGTTTAAATTTGTCTACGATCTCTGTGTAGTTTCGATATTTTCTGAAACAAAGTTAAAAAACTTCTTATGACAAGAGTTAATTTTTGAGAATTTTTGGGAATTTTTCATTAACGTTGTAAAACCCTGCAAAATTCCCCAAAAAAGATAATCAAATTATCAGCTGTCAAACTTCAAACGAAAAAGGGAATTTATGAAAAAGTCCTGCATTGATGCGGGTAATTTTCCATTACTTTTCGCAGATAAGCTTCCAGGACATTTTGCAGTATGTTGTTGTGTAGAAGTAACAAATGAAGAAAAACAACAACAACAGCACAAAGCAGAAAGACTTTTTGACACATAAAGTGGCAAAGTTGACGTTTGTTTCCCTTTAGTGAGGTTATGCTGTGCCGAATTATTTTGTTTTTGCTTTTTTATTGCTGTTGGTACTCGAATTCCTTTTACTGCTTGTGCTGCTGCTGTAAAACTGGAAAACTGTCGGGGAAAAATATTTAAACCTGTGCACGCGCGCGGGTGTGGTCCATACACACATACACACGTATACAGCAGCGAGTTTTTTGTGCAGAGTGACAGAATAAGTATTTTTTTTTTGCATTTTTTTCGTACGAAAAGTTCTAAATAAAGTTAAGCCAGGCGAAAAAAGAAAACTTGAAGGAATTTTTTGATTGTAAAAAGGAGTCACTTTTATGAAGTAAACCAATTTTTTTTAAAAACTTTAAACTAACGTTTAGTAGTGGCGAAAAAAACACAAATTTTTTATAAAATTTTTCTTAGATATTTTTACTTGTCTTGTGCGCATCCTTTTTTGAGAAAACTTTTTTATTTTGGTATTTTTCACTAAAATTCTATTTTTGCGAATTTTTATCAACCTTTTTATCCTTCACATTAACGGCTACACTCCAATTTTATTTTTCCTCTTTTGCTTCATCAATAATATTTTTTTCCGGATTTATTTCTTTTGATTTTTCACTGCACAACACTAGAGAAGAAGAAAAAAATTGTTTTCCGACAACACGCTGCACTACGACACATACGTTCGCTATAACGGCACAACAACTGAGAACTAAATCACTGAGCGGCGAGAGTTGGCACAGGAACCTGCTTGCTGGCTGGCTGGATGGTTTATTGCGTGTGTGTTTGTGTTCTCTAGGAAAAAGGCTTCCATGTCAGGCCAACGACAATGAAATGGAGTGGTTGGATGAGCGCATTTTCTTCTTCGCAACAACCGGTCGTGCTCTGTCGGTCAATTCAAGAGTCCGTGTTCGTGGAAGCTGAACGAAAATTGAGCGCCTTCCGAGAAAAACTGGAATTGCAACGCACGCTCAAAGAGCGCAGAGTTCACTAAATGAGAGAGAGGGTCATTGAAAGTGCGCATGCGCAACGCTTAGTGTGTAAATTTCTCGCTCTTTTGCTCAAAAAAACTCTGCTACTCCCAAAGAGTATAAATTTAACTCATTTTTTACTTCGAGTTTTCTTTCAACAACAACATCAATAACAAAAGAACAAGTGTGCGTCGTCGTTGACGCTTCATCAATTGGTCGTTCTTCTGACCGACTGGTATTGTCGCTCTCTTTTTTTTTTTTTTTTTTTGTTGCCTGTCAATTCGTTATACCTTTCGTTTGCTTGTTCATTTTACTGAATATCTCTATGTGCGTTTGTAGTTGCGAGTATCTTTAAGCTTCGCGTGAATTGTGCCCTTTTTATCGGTTTCTTTTTAATGTTGTATTTCCTCTTCTTTCGATTTCAATTCAGCGCGAAACCCTTTAATGTTCATTCATTAATTATTTACCTTTATCTTCGCTTTAGTTTAGGTTGATCCGCCGCTTGTTCTTCAACATTTACTTAGATACTGTTGATGTTGAGGAATAACCTGTTTCAGACCTTATGCTTCTTATCGTTTTTTTTTCTTTTCTATTTAAGTTTTTAGTTTTTTTTTTTTTGTTTTGTTTTTATGCGTTTCTTATAAATTGTTCTTCACACGCGGTTTAGTTGTTGTTGCTGTTGTTGTTGTTGTTGTTTCTATCTCCTGTGTAAATGAATGTTAAACGCTCATTAATTTACTTTACAGGAAATTGATCTTGAATTTATGACTTTGTCATAGAAGAAACAGTTCAAGTCTTTGACATTTTGTAAATTACAAGAATTTGAATTATTGTCTTTTTAAAATGTTTTGACAGCTCAAGAACATTGGCTGTTTGGCAGGTTGTCATTTGAAATCTTTTCGTTGTTGGTTGTTCATTCAGGTTATTGATAGATATAAGTATGTATGTTTGTATGCATGTAATGGTACGTTAATGCCAATGAAGATTAGAAACAGTAAGGTATATCTTTCATTGTGATGGTAATAATTACTTAATCTTTTTCGTGAAATATTTTTTTATTTTAATTACAAAATTTTTAATTCCGAAAAATTTTCTTATTAATGATTTGTTTACGTGATTTCAAACTAAAAATGAATTAATTTATTTTTTCGCTTAGTTCAAAAATTGTTTTTAATCAAACTAAAAATTCATACTTTTTAAATATTTCCATACCTTGCAGTTAAAAATTTCCGACTACACTTTCACTACGGAAGATATATACGTGATAGTAAATAAAAATAAAACAAAGAGCACATTGATTTGACAAAGAAGTATCAGCAGTACTTTCATGATAGGCGAATACACCACCATCTGGTTAATGGATGACTTGGTAATAGAAAAAAGAAAAGTAAATGGTACTTTTGCTCAGCTACGTAATGTCTGGCAGTCCTCATTTGGCAGAGTTTATGACGTTTCTTAGTGATCTGGTAACAGCAGAGCTCATAGTATGGTTTCGTTTAGATGCAAAAGTTTAACAACTTAGGATTTAAGATCTCACTTAGACCTACACAAAACGCTCTAGTATGGAAAGATATAGATTTAGAGTTGAGATCAAATCCCAAAGTAGGAAAAGAGTAAAAAATTATTTTACTAATAACAAGAGTTTGCCTTCCGACCAAAATATGACCATTTCGATTTGATTTTAAATAGGCCATGCAACTGTAAACTTAAGCAAACAAGTCTCATTAATAGCTATGTCATAACATTTTCTTTTCAGAGGCGTGTCACTGCTAACTTTAAAACAAAAAAAGCAATGGAACTTACAAAGCTTTAAAATTTCTTCCTTAGAGTTCAGCTCATCGCCATTTAGAGCCGGGGTTTCACCCACTTTAAAGCAAACTGTTTTTAATTCCCTTTCTTAAAATATATTCTATCTCCATATTATCGTCTCATTTTGATAACCCTATCTCTATTCCAAAATTCATAACAGTCAATGAAGCGCTTAAGCCGTGAGAGCTGTTTATTTATTTAGAAACGCGTCACCGCCCAATTTTATAAGATGAAAAATCTTGTGCACTGCGCCTCCTTACAGCGAATATGTTGAGGGTAAGGCACAGAAACAAGGACTGAACTGATTTTGTTCGCTTATGGTGATGATGATGATAATGAAAATCGCCTTGAATGGGAGATGCAAATGAGCAAACGGGATAGCGAAGCTTTAATTTAATGAGCCATTCAATGCAAAGTCGAATTAAAACCATACTTAAACACAAGCCAATGAAGACTTTCACAAACCATCAGCCAAGTCCAAGGAACTTTTACCAACATATCTATGTACATACAAGATGGGTGAAAATCGGTAGATCGCTGAAAATTTAAGATTTCTGGAACTATTCTGAAACATTTGTTCTATTGTTGTCTGAGCCGTTAACTTTGGAAGTGGGATAACGTATCAAAAGTATGGACTTATTCCACTTTCGAAATAAACAATTCACTTGATTTTAAAGTGCGTAAACAGGCAAAAGTAATGTCATACATTTTTTGTGCCATAATAATGGGTTAGATGACCGTTTTCATTTTTTCAATACAATGCCATCAATTTCACACCAGATCCTCAAAGATTGAACTAGTACAACGGACTCAGTCCAAAATTTTAAGAACCTTTTCAGGTACTCCATGGTATATACGGAACGAAAACATACATCGTAATCCATTGGCACTGAGCTTAAAGAATTTAGAAAATTTCTCCAGACTAAAAAGTAGGATCGTCCTGCAATGAATATCTTAAGTAATGTGCCATGTTAAGCTGGCTGGATTCTGGAACTGCATATGCATCAGTTAGCTCGTACTCTTTCTATGCAGCCGGAATTTGGCGAGTTTTTTTCTGTGGGACTTCAATCTGGTATATGCAGCCACTGGCGTATACTTTCTTTCTTGCGGTAGATCCTGCTAATCATACAGACGGAACTACTGGCAACATATTCGCTTGATTTTTTTCGGTGTTGGATAGGTTGTGAGGTGGAGTCATGCACAAAGTTTTTCTTTTTTTAAAAGTGGGCAATACACGCTTCTAAAAAAAAAAAATTTCTTCTCACAGCTAAGTCGTTTCACTGATTATTATAAAATTCGATATAGAAAAAGACTGAATTTTTATTACAGGATATTATTGGACAGTATCACGCCCTTAAAGGCAGAATACACTTTCGGAACTGACACGCTTACACTGAACGACCCTGCAGGACCACGGACTACTCCAAGGGAGAAACCGACTAGTCCAAATTCTGGTCCCAACACATATAAAGTTCTATTTACGTTTTCAATTGTTTGTCAACGAATGTAACCAATTGTCTCCTTATGCATTACATTCGGACCAGAAAAAGGTCATTTGTCTCCTTATGCATTACATTCGGACCAGTAAAAGGCCAATTTTTATTTTATTCATAAATTTTAAAGAATTTAATTTCATATGCAAACTTAACAAAAAAATGTCAAAAAGATTCATAGACGAATGTGCTTAATAGCTTGTTATATATCTGAGCATTGTGTTCCGGGTTCGAATCTCGGTGGGGATGATTTTTTTTTTATTAATTTTTTTTTATAATTTTATACTTCGGATATTTTGGACACATTTTTCATTTTCCGCTCCAAAGGCTCTTCAGACAAATTGTGTACAAATAAATAGAAATTTTAAAATTGGAATTGAAAACTACCAAGTGGAGGATTTGAACCTGAGCCACTCCACACAAAGCATGTTATTAGACCGAAACACTATCGTTCGCTCTTCTTCACAGTCGACGTACTGCCAATCAATACGTAGTCAGTAACGTTGAATTTTTACTGACACAATCCATACACAATTGGACCTCTTTTGGTACTAATGATGGATTATGCATTACATTTGGACCAATTTTGGTACAATTGATAATCTCATTAGTGCATTAATCAAGGTTGACTTTATGTGGCTGCTGAAAGTTGATTTTGTATATAAAACAAATCCAAAAACCATTAAGAAGGTATCATTTTTGTTTCATACTTTGTTAGTTTTGATGCTCTTTTCAGAAGTCTTGATCCATTTTGATGTGGATAAAAAATTTTAATGCGCAACCAGTAAATATTGATATAATATCTTTTCCTTTCACAAGAATTTTTGTTTCCTGTTCTAAAATAAAAATTTAAATTGAACTATTTGTATGTTTATGTAATTCAGTAAACTTCAGAGAAGCATAAAACTAATTTTATTGTCACGACACGGATTTTTCATTATGATTTTTTTATTTCGAGACTTTCCTTCTCCAATAATCAATCCAAGGATAATTTTGCTAAAGTAAATATTTTTGTCTTACAACTTAAAATATATTTCCCTCTTCAAAAATTTGTTTTTTATAATAACACTGTGCTAGTCGGAAATTCTAACATTGATGGGACCCATGTAGTAAACATAATTCGAGTATGCTGATTTCAATGGTCATACTCATTTTTATGGTTGGGCTCTTGTTTTTGAGAAATTCAAGTTTGAAAATTTGACTAAAAAACAAAAATTTAAATGAAAAAACGGGTATTTTTTTCCATTTCAACAAGTACCTATTCAGTTTAGTCAAATTTTTCACTTTTGCAATCTATTGAGTGTTCACGCTTACAAAAAGTGCAGCAAAATGTTAAAAAAATCTATTTTTGTAAAAATTTTGTAGGTCTTACATGGAAATATTTATTTATCAAATTTATTCTACTTATGATGCTTCCTCTTCACTTGTTTTAGTTCCTTGGCTAAAGCAATCGACTGTCGCTGCGATAAGTTGAGACGATTTTGCGCAATTTCGATGTGGTTGCATTGTGGAGTTACATTTGATGGTTGAAACAATTCTCTAGATGCTTCTTTAATGCTTTCTAATGATGGTTGCAAATATTCATTCATTGGAATTGGTCTGATTGGATAAGAATGTTTCCTGAATGCGGCATTTGAAACTTAATAAATTTTTTTTGGCTCGTGTTCAATTTTTTCATTTTGTTTAATCCATTACTGAATTCAAGCACGCATAACATTCTTCTGTATCATGTACCAAGCATCCTGACATATATTAGACGGGGCCCATTCTACATCACGAACTATATGTTCACCAAAGTATAAGTGATACTCTTCCGTGGTTTCCCAGCACGCTTGCTTGACGAAATAGTAAATTTTCTACAAAAATTACATTGTTTAATTTCTTAGATATTTAACTTTAGTATAACTTACCGATAAAATTATGCACTGACATACGAATAAATGATTGCTTCAAGAAAGAGTATCAAAAATGGAATAAATTTGAAAAAAAAATTTTATTTTCATGTAAAAAACTGTAAATTTTGATAATAAAAAGGATTTTTTTAACATTTTGCTGCACTTTGGTGGTCATGAATACTCAATAAGTTATTTGTTGAAAAAATGGTTGAAATGGAAAAACATACAAGTTTTTTATTAAAATTATTTTTTTTAGTCTAATTTTCAAACTTGAGTTTCTCAAAAACCAGAGCCAAACCATTAAAACGACTATGACCATTGAAATCAACATATTCGAATTATGATAACTTTATGGGTCCCATCAATGTTAGAAAAAAAATTGCTCCGATTAGAGCACAGTGTAATTAAAAAGTTATATACATCTATGAAAATGTATTTTTTAATCAAGAATAAAAATTTATATATATATGATAATAATTTAATTGTGCAATCAACCTAAATTTTAAGACTCTAATTCAAACCAGTCATATCTCGGTGTAAACTGCAAAGTAATATTGACTCCCTTCGAAAAAAAAACGCTTATTTTTGAACTTTAACTACCAAACAAAACTTCAAAAAAAATATTCTTAAGTACTAGCGAGCCTGAGAAAAATGGCTCGAAGCATATGATATTTGATTCTTAACTGCTTTTAAAAAGTCATTAAAGACTTCTATTTAAAGAGAAAAAAATATTAAATTTCTTAAAAATCATTACATTTAAATGTAATTTTCACCATAGGCAACATTCTACTCGTCGCTGCTATTTCTACTAAAAACTTGCGGCATTAAATGATTTTACATTGCCGCGCTGTTGCTGCTTTTTTACCTTTCTGTTGAGCGTACGCCCTTTTAATGAAAACGAACAACAACACGGCATGCATCAAACGCACCGTGGGAAATTAATGATTCTGCTGAAAAAAATTATTAGCTGCTGCCGCTGTCGCTGCTGGTAGACAGACCGCCACGTTTATTCCGCTGTGTTCTTTATCTTGTCTCTGCGTCCAATTATCCAACAACTAACAAAGCAGTCAACCATTCATTCATTCATTCATTCAATCGTTCAGTTGGGTATTCATTCGTTTTGTCATTTGCCCGCATTTGGGCCCTTATGACGTTTGCATGTGAGTTTGCCTGAATGGGTACGACGTAACATTGAAAACGTGGGAAATGCGTCGCAATTTCATGACATGAAATGTCGAATTGCACGAGCGCATCGTCATCATCATCGTTTTGTGACGGACCCTCTGAAGTTGTCGCTGCTACCTTTATGTTGCTGCAATTGCATAATGCAGCATCATGTTATCTCTATTGACGTTTTTTGTTATTGGTGATGTTGTAGTTGTTGTTGTTGCTGCTGCTTCTGTTTGTCTCAAGGGCTGTGTTTGTATATCTAATTGCATATGCAATGCGTTTAATATTCGCTAATTTACACGAGATTACACATAAATTCGTATTTAACTTGTGATAATCTACACTAGTACACGCAGATATTGAGTTGGAAGATGCTTGGAGCATTTCAAATCAAACTTTTGTATGAAAATCTGCTGACTCTGTTTGATTTTGGTGTTATTATTTTCTTTCTGACCAGCATCCAACTAAAGAAATGTACATACGTGTAGCATGAGACCTTTTTGACTTAAGAATGTAATAGAAACTTAGTATCCAACGAGACCAATCAAAGTACTTAATTGAAAGTCGATACGATCCACCTGATGCAGATTGATGCTTTGAGTTTAATCCACATTACGACGTGATAGAACTAAATAAATCTTCAAATTGTTGGTCTTGGTTTCGATCCTGATCTTGGTCTTGTTCGTGATCTTGACCGTAGAAATAAAGCGTTTTTGAGAATGCAAATTTCGGAATCTCACTTTTTAAAAGCATTTTTAAAATGCCGAAATTCGTATTGAGAGATGATTTTATTTCGAGATCACAGAATTATTTCTTACTTAATTTGTGATTTTCTACACCAACACAAGGAAATAATAAGTTAAAAGATGCTTAGATCTTCTGAAAAGCGAATTTGTATGAAAATCTTAAAAATTATTTATTATTCTGATTTTAAGGTTAAGTCTTTAAAATAAATTTGCGTTTAAGAAATAGCATGAGATTTTTTAATTGTTAACAACATATTACGTAATAATTACCCAATAAAAAATGGGAATCGATAGGGTCCACCTAAGTAAGTTTGATGCTTTGAGTTGAGGGCTTTTTATCACCAACAGTCCCTAAAGAAACTTTCTTGTCAGTTTAAAGTCTTATTTCAATTGCTGTGAGAATACACCTATCTTAAAACAGAAATCTTTATCATTCCAAAAGCCAGAAGTTCAGCAGATAATAACTATTGAAGGACTGGAGGAATATCTACTGATCTTCTATTATGTTGCAACTAGGCATCCCTTTCAACCCTTTTTGTCGGAGTTGCTTAGTTGCAAGCGAGCAAGAATCTCTTGAACACTTTCTCTGTGACTGCCCAGCTCTGGCTAGAGTTAGACTTACACCACTGGGAAAGCCTTTCTTCAATACACTCAGCGAAATTGCCGACATTGAAATTGGCTCGCTGCTCAATTACCTTAATAGGACTAACTGGATATAGATATCGTTAGTTAGGTGATTAAAATTTTCACATACACTTATACCAGTCTGTCGAGTCACTTTTGTGGTATTAAAATGACACTTTTAGTGCTACTTAGGTTTTAGCTTGCATCGCTAAACCGCCACTCTAACCTAACCTAACCTATGTTGCAACTTAAAAAAAAAAAAACAAATAGTACGTAAGATGCCTTTTAAGTTTCTGGAATATAATACCCCTAGTGTTTTCCGATGCAAATTTTTATGACAATTGAAAAATTTATCATTTTTTCAAGGCAAACTTCTTCAGACGTCGTGAGCTCGCCTTTTTTGTCGAAGGACCAGTCTTGAGACTACAGCTCTAAAACATGAGTTTTAAACACCTCAACCGCTTCTTCGGACAATGTAAATCGTTGTCCATGCATCTGGTTCTTGATTCTTGAAAACATTAAGAATTTATTGGGTTCCAAGTCAGAACTGTAAGACTGATGACCCATCAATTTGATCTTTTGAGTGCTAAAATACTCGCTTGTTTCAGCCGGTGTGTAAGAATATGAACTGTTCTTATGCAAAAAGATTTGTCGTCTGCGCATGTTATCTTTAAAAGTGTGGCACAGCCCACTAAAAAATAGTTTTTAATATACTTTTTTAAAGTGCATTCTACCTCAATACCAAATGTCAAAATTGAATTTTGACACTTGTATCGTGTTCAGCGACCCGAAAAACAATAAGATACACATTTGATGGCGAAAAATATTTAAGGCAACGCGATTCCCAGCAAGTTAAAACAAGAAATATATAAAATCTATGTTAATTTTCATTTTAATTTGAATGTCTTCGTGACACAGGTTAATTCGTTTAAAAAAACCTGTCGTTTAGGGGATCTCATTTTTTTCTCAAAGTCTTTCGATTCTGGGGGAGCGCGACATAAAATTTTGACTTTTCCCAAATAAGAGACAAACTAATGTTGAGGTTAAGGCATGAAAACAGGGACTGACGGATTTCGTTTGCCTATTTATAAAATGGTACATATCAGTTTACGAAATAAGGCATAATATGACGGACATAAGATTGCGATAGATCTGGTCAGTTGAATATAAGAATGGAAGCTTAGTAACTACCATATATGATTAGCGAATACACTGGAGATAATATTTTACGAAGACTACTACTACTTCACCATACAAGCCGTGCTTTAACCCGTTTTAAATCGAATGTCGTAGCACATCAAATTTTTTCCAGATTCTGTTTACTTATCGTTCAAATGGTGTATACAAAAATTTTCACCCGACTAAATTTTGAGATATTCCCTTTTCCACTTGGGACATTTTCCCATACAAAAAAAATAAAACATTTTTTTTAACTACATTAAACAAAAATCAAAATAATTGCATTCAATGTGTTTCAATGTGTTGTGCGATGCTAAATGCGAATCTGACCTCAGAATTGCTCTATCGTGTACAGTTTTTGAGATATTCTAACCTAAAAACCAAAAAAAGTAGTTTTTTGCCATTTTTTTAAGCTATATAACTATGTAACATATCATTTATTCCTTTAATGTGTTTAAAGTACTTAAAAGTTCTGATCTTTTCCTTTAAAATCTAATTTAAATTATGTTTATATCTTCATGATGTAAGAGATATCGTAGAGCGAAATATTGGCTAAGCTGGTTTTTTGCACTTTTGTGTCTTTTTAGGTTAGGATATCTTTGAGGAAGAAAAAGATATCAACATAATTTAAATTAGGTTTTAAAGGTAAAGATTAGGAATTTCATGTTGTTTACCAGTTTTAACGCAATTAAAACCTCTTTTACATTTTAAACATGTTCAAATAGCAGTTATATTTATGAAACTTAATACTTGGATATACTTATATTTAATTGGCAAAATACTATGCAAAAATTAAGGGAGATCAGACAAGGGGTTATTATACCCCCCATGTATGGAAATGCTTAAAACGTTGTATTTCTGCTCCCATACCAGATATCGCTGTGAAACTTGATAGATATAATTATTTTCTTTTTAAAACATCATAAAAAATGAAGGGGGTATGACAAGGGGTATTTGCTGTTTCTTTCATTTTTATTCAGAAATGCTTCTAAATTTCGAGAGGATTCCCCCTACCTTTTTGATATTACAAACTAGCGTACGAATAGTTCATGAAATTTAGGTGTTATATGAAATTTCCAAAGACATTCTGGAAAAGGTTTAGTTTAAAAGAGGGTCGCAAATTATCGCGAAAGATGTTTTATGTTTCCAGTAGAAGATAAACCTACCTTTAAAATTTTTTACGTTTCAAAATGGTGATTTGTGGTAACATCTTTTAAAGTATCCAATGAAACTGAAAATGTTAATCTCATGAACTTCTTAAAAAGCACAATTTTCACAAACAAATCACACACGAGTAAGAAAAGATTCTGTAATTGTCTGAATGCCAGTAAGTGACAATTTTATTAAAAAATAAATGCAAAAATTTACGCGTCCTACCGACTTACCGTTTATATGTACCAATCTAAAAACTAAAACAAATCGAAAAGCTTTCTATAGTCATAAAGTATGAATGAATAAGTAATGCAAGTTTCAGGTGCATTTTGCAGTTGTCTCGCAGGGTTATTCACCAAACTGAGTATGAGATTTTTGAGGTGGGATATTAAGCTACCGAAATAATGAATAATCTTATGCGTTTAATGTTTTTCAAAAATTTAATAAAGTTCCGCTAAACCTCTAAAATTTTGCACTATGCGACGTTCGATTTAAAACGGGTTAAGGCACGCCGTGCATATGCTATTCTTTTAGAAAAAGAAACAGTGCCTAACCAGACATATAAAAGTTCATATTGTTTGAGCGAGGACCAAATTTATAGTTTTCACTATATGTAAAATTTCATGGGTATACCTTTGATAAGACTCTGCTTCAGCTGCCGCTGCTACGATAATTGTAGAGACTCTCTTAGCCACCTGGGCATACACACGATGGCGATGGAAAGTCTTTGGCGATGACCATGAGTTTATTTCTCAGACCAGGAGTCGCTGTGGGAGTCCTGTGGTCACTTTAGAAGTCGATTTTTATGAGCTGGAATAGATGCTGTTGGTGACGATGACACTTCAAAGGGAAGCGTTGAATTGTTTTTGCTTTTACGTGATCAATTAAGAATTTTCCATAAAAACGATAACCCAGGAGACTTTGGTTTAAGTTAATTTTATTTTTATTGATACATAAACTTTATAAAATTAACGATTAAAATGAGAATGTACAAATATAAAGAGCTGCAGTTGCTTGCTGCATGGTTAATTTTCAACGAATAAAGATATTTTCAACTTGGGCTTTAGATTTTCAAAAGTGTCAAGTTGACAATTCACTTTCTGCCATTGTCAGCCGTTTATTCTGCATAAGAGTAAGCAAGACGGCAAGACTTGTTAGGGTTAAAAAGTATATACATACTTATTCAAAGTTTGACAACAGACTGTTGCGAGCAATTACAGATCGCGCAGGTGAACAGTGTTGCCGTTCGTCAAAAAATTACACTGACGTTTGGGAGTTAAAAGCTTACGCCTTTCCCTACGTAGATACATACAATGCCGTAAAATTTATAAGAAAACAGTTGTCTATCGAGAAAATACTGGCTAAAATAAAAGGCTCTAGCTAATAACTTTGCAATATGAAAAACCTTGGTTAAGCGCTAATGATCTGAGAGCATAGAAAGATCACACAAATATAAGGTATACGTTTTTGTAAAAAGTATTGTTTATGTAGAGCGGAGTTTGTAATGGGAGTAATGTCATGTCTCTTTATATTAATTTGTACTGGGTTGCCTTGACTATAATATTTTTTATTTTTTATTTTTAAAGTCAAAAATTTCAAAAATGAAATTTTTAATTTTCATTAAGGATTCCCACGATCTGGTATCCTCATTGGTTATAGTGTAACATAACACGAAAGCAAGGTTTTCTGCAATGTTTATTTCGATTATGCTTTAAGAAAGTAGTATCGATAAACTTAAAATTTTTCGATAGACACGTGAGGGACAATATTAGTTTCCGCTGGAGAAGTCATCTTTCTTTTCTGATCGAGAAATCCAACCTGCAACACGTATTCAAAAGACGTCATTTATTCTTTTTATTTAAAATAAAGTTACACACAGTAAATTAAAGTTAAAAATAAAATCAGTACATTTTTCAAATAATCGTGTGAACGATTTAAAAAAAAAATAAAAATCTACTATACTCGTATATGGTCGACACTTCGTCAAAGTGAGTAGCAGTCAATTAGCTAAGCCCGAGAAAGAGTTAGAGTCATCGAAAAGAAAAAAAAGGCCTGAACTCCGGCAGAAGTCTTCAATAGTACAAAGACGACAAGTTTTCAGAAGATCCACACTCCAAAATTGTACTTTTATTGAACGAAGCAGATTTTTCTTTAATACCAGTTCCGGCCAGGTTTACATAATATTATGCAGAAACCGTAATATAAAATTTAATACATATTTAACTTCATATAATTTCGTTCAGAAAACAAGATCATTCTCAATTATTTTAGAAAGAAAAAATATAATCGAGAAAAAAAAAAATGCTAATGTATAAATAATTTTGCTCTTTAAATAAGAAATTTGCTACTCTTAAGTTCAAATCGAGTTAAAAATTAATTTTTTTTGTCCAAGAACTAAAAATAAATTAAAGAGAAAAAAAATAAAATAAAATAGAAAGCATAAATTCAGTTTTCGCTTTGATAGATTTTTCTCTTAAAAAAAATCAATCAAAAGAGTCATTCTGGAATTTTAAAAAAAAAAAAAACAAAAAGAAAACTTCAGAAAAAAACAAAATTACAGTTTGTCCCAAACTCAAATTTTGTCCCAAGATATATTTCTATATTAACCTTATATGAAACATAAAAGGAAAACAAAGCATGTAAATTGTCTCTTTGTTTTGTAAATTATAGAAATACCGCTTGAATTATTTGCATTCCAAGCTCTAGTTGTTAGTAACCGTTTGGCGATAAGCCGCGCGTTATTAGTTATAAAAACATTAAACATTTTGTACATTTTCATTGCTATAGGCAATCCAAAGGTTTCAATTGGAAAAAAAAACTAAAACTAAAACTTATATATTGTGCAAAATAATGTAAAGTGAAGGAATTAAATGAAACATTATTAAATAATTACAAAAAACTTTTCATAGCGTCAGCTGCAGCAGTTCATCGAAGGCCTTCTATGGATTTGTTCCAGACAGTTTAAAAAAAAACCTAAAAAGTTGTAAGTGTTTTGATTTTCTAGATTTTTTCTTTTTTTTTTGTTGAATTTATATAACTGAAATTATATATATGTATACATATATATATCATCAATCTATATAAACGAATTTAATGCGATATATATATATATATATACATTAGTGTGTATTGAAATATATGGACGAGTTTTAAAACCCAATTCCACACTCAAATTATGAAAGAAGAAAGATAAACAACTCAGGAAATATAAATTTTTTGACTTTAAAATAAATTCCTAGCTGGCCAAATGACCATTGTTTATAAAAACCGAGTGATTTTGCACTGGAGCCTATCTAACGGTAAATTTTTTTCCAAAAAACACCATAGATATCGATTCGTGGTCTAAAATAACTTATGTGTGCAAATTTTCAGAGAGATCGTATGACGTGCAGGAGCGTCAGCAAAGGAATAAGAAACGATTATCTTCAATGAAACGAATACTTTTTGTACTGGAGCCTATCTAACGGCAGATTTTTTTCCAAAAAACACTACAGATCTCAGTTCGTAGTCGAAAACAACTTATGTATGCAATTTTCAGAGAGATTGTATGACGTGCAGGAGTGTCAGCAAAGAAAAAAAAGCAGTTATTTTCAATCAAACGTTTAATTTTTGTACTAGAGTCCATCTAACGATTCATTATTTTCAAAAGAAACTTGTGGTACTTGATTCGTCATAAAAAATAAACTATGCACCCAAATTTTAAGATTGGTGGAACGACGTGTGGGAGTGTCAGCGAAGGATTAAAAAATGGTATACAGCCATTTCATGCCAATCGTAACAAGATCTGGCACACCCCTTCCGATTTCGCTGAAATTTGGTACATGGTTTCGTTTCATGCTTAAACTTTGAGAAATGGCAAAAAAAAAAAAAAATGTTGCGATTTTTTTGTGGCTTGTGGAGGGGTGCAAAAAGTCGAAAAATAGGTAAAATAAAACAAACTCTCCTCAAATAATTACCAATAACTTGGCCATTTCTTAACCGATTTTCATGTTTAGATCTGTTTTGGAAAGGCATTGAATAAGGCTATAAGCTCAAAGTAAAATTTTTCGTAGTTGATAAAAAGTACTACATTTATTACTATTTTAGTACTAAACTACAAAAAACGTGCCCGAGTACACTTTTGTTACCTTACAAAATATTTTTTTTTGGAAAGAAAAAAAAATAATCTTTCAGTCAAAAAAGAGAGAAAATTGGTATGTCTCGAGGCTAAGAAGTAATGATTTTTTGGAAATTTAAAAAAAGGTCCGATCAGAAAATGGCCCATAGCTGGAACATTTCTTATCTCATTTTAATGTTTGGACCATTTTTGGAAAGGGATTGAATCATTCTATGCGCACAAGTAAAAGTTTTTTGTATTTGGTAAAAATTACTAAATTTGCTATTTTAGTACTAAACTACTAAAAACGCTTTAGTATCTTTTTTCGACCTTCCAAAATATTTTTTTAGAAAAGAAGACAAAATTACCTTTCAAATGAATCTAAAATTTGGATCGTACCATTAATGGTATAGGAGTAATGATTTTTTGAACATTTCAGTACATGCAATATTTCGTACAATGTAGGTTTTTTTGTAATTTACATCATTTTAAATTCCTCGAAAGATTTTGAAAATGAAATGCGCAATACGGTTACGGCCTATGGGAACAAAATCATGAAATTTCTGGGTCCCTGGTATGGCTTTTACATTTTGAAAAGCGTTGGAGAGTTGCGATGCAGGTGCTTCATATTCAGCAATTGCACAATATCGATAAATTATGTCGGACTTTTAACTATTTGCTCATTCGAAAGGTGCCCTGGCATCAGTTTTTTGGCCTTGGTGAGGTTTTTGCAAACTTGCTCTTGAAGTATTTCGTTTGAAGGAGCCACCAATACCATCTCATAGCCCTTTTTCGTGAGATATAGCTAAAAAGTGCCATTGTGCGACGAAACAAATTTTTTCTATAAGTCCCTTTGGACGTAATCGTATTGCAGCGCGGCTTATAGCCTGATTCAATGCCTTTCCAAAACAGGTCTAAACATGAAAATCGGTTAAGAAATGGCCAAGTTATTGGTAATTATTTGAGGAGAGTTTGTTTTATTTTACCTATTTTTCGACTTTTTGCACCCCTCCACAAGCCACAAAAAAATCGCAACATTTTTTTTTTTTTGCCATTTCTCAAAGTTTAAGCATGAAACGAAACCATGTACCAAATTTCAGCGAAATCGGAAGGGGTGTGCCAGATCTTGTTACGATTGGTATGAAATGGCTGTATACCATTTTTTAATCCTTCGCTGACACTCCCACACGTCGTTCCACCAATCTTAAAATTTGGGTGCATAGTTTATTTTTTATGACGAATCAAGTACCACAAGTTTCTTTTGAAAAAAATGAATCGTTAGATGGACTGTAGTACAAAAATTAAACGTTTGATTGAAAATAACTGCTTTTTTTTCTTTGCTGACACTCCTGCACGTCATACAATCTCTCTGAAAAATTGCATACATAAGTTGTTTTCGACTACGAACTGAGATCTGTAGTGTTTTTTGGAAAAAAATCTGCCGTTAGATAGGCTCCAGTACAAAAAGTATTCGTTTCATTGAAGATAATCGTTTCTTATTCCTTTGCTGACGCTCCTGCACGTCATACGATCTCTCTGAAAATTTGCACACATAAGTTATTTTAGACACGAATCGATATCTATGGTGTTTTTTGGAAAAAAATTTACCGTTAGATAGGCTCCAGTGCAAAATCACTCGGTTTCTATAAACAATGGCCATTTGGCCAGCTAGGAATTTATTTTAAAGTCAAAAAATTTATATTCCCTGATTTTTTTATCTCTCTTCTTTCATAATTTGAGTGTGGACTTGGGTGTTCGTTTTTCGATACACACTAATATACATAAAAATATATATGTATGTATACATATAAAACATAAAAGAAAAAAAAACTATACACAGATTTAAACCAAAATTACTTTACTTGTATGAAAAAAAAGAAGTCTTACAACAGCAATAAAACATATGGGTAAAGGGGTAAATTAGCTTAAACATAATTGCAACAAAATTGCTAAAACAATTTTTTTTTCCCTCGTTTTTTTAATTTTTCTTTGCTTTAAATTGTTTTTTTTTTTTGTGTAAAAACAAATGTTTAATAATAAGAACTATTTTTAATTAATTTACTTTTAATAAAAATTATAATGAACTAAATTAAAGAAAATTTTGTGGTCCGAAATTATTTAGTTCGGTTGTGTGGGTGAAATAATGGGGTTTTTAGTACCAGCTTATAAAAACCAAAGGAAAAGGGTGGGTCCAGGGTAGCCAAAATATCATTCAGCTACCACATATTTAGGTTTTTTGGTTTCATGACATTAAAACAGGTGTGAAATAAAAATAGTTTTGCTTTATTTGTGAATCTGGTTCTGTATTTTTTTTTCTTTTCGTGTGCACAAATTTTCTAGTTGGGACTACTAGACTGTGCAGTTGTTTGCGAGTCCTCTCAGCTATTATAGAAACGAACCTACAACACTGAAGCTCCGGGATAAGCAAGGTGCACGCGGTAGTAGTTGAAGGATCATATAGTCAATTTTTCTTTATTGACGCTTGAAATTTCTACCCCTATTTACACCAAGCAAACAACCACTGTGGCATTCTAAGATTTTTGGCCAGCAGGCGATTTACTGGTAGTTTCACAACAAATTTTATACAAAATCATTCAACTGTTTCTCGTAAAAAAAACAGTCTACACTAATGCATCCTTAACCTTATTCGAATAGCAATTAATTAAAGAAATCCATCTACACATACATATGTTGACATTTTATAAAAACTAACATTTGTCAGGTATAAATAAATGATTTTTTCCATAATTCTATTTTACCGGTTGATATAAATTTCCCACAGGATTAAACGTAATTTCCCATGTGTGTCATTTTTCATAGAGCATTTTTAAATGTTTCTAATTTTGTTTTAAACTCTTTGCTGGTCTCAAAATAAATTACCCAATTGTTAAGCGTAGAATGTGTGAATTCTCTCACCACTCCCCACCCTTATTCCAAAACCGTCATGCTCATTTCCAGCAGCGGACTTTCTCAATTTCTCAACTTTCACATTTAATATACGACATTACAATACAGGTATGGCCAATTTGCAAATTTCTTGCATCCGTTGAGAGTTAGTGTTTTTCCATTAGTTTTTTGAAAAGTTCCTTTAAATTTCCCTCTTTCCAAATTGAGAGAGAAAATATGTGAACTCTCTATGAACGTAACTTTGCTTGGAAGCAGCTGCGCAATGGCATACAAGCAAAAAAGTCAGAGAGCGTAACGCAAAAAATCAGGTGCAAACTTGCTGCAGTTGTCACAGGACAAGTGAAGGACTTTTACGAAAAAAGTGAGTAACAGAAAGAGCGTTCTCTACAAAAAAAAAAAAAACCTAACGAAACTGAGAGCGCCCTGTTTTAACCCTTTTGAATTTAAAATTCACGCTGACGTCGAAATCGCCGCAAAATTTGGCCTGAAAACTAGTTCAGACAAAAATGACAGAAAAAACAATGTACTTGCGCTTTTTGTGTTTTTGTTGCGTGCTTGCTTGCTTACGTCCTTTATCATGATAAACGACATTATGCCGTACACACATAAATGTCTGTATTTTCATGGCATATCCTGCCAACAACAACAATGATAAAAAAAAAACAACAACTACTAACAAATACAAATAATTCATTAGTAAAAATGACAATACAAAATATTGTAGTCTACTTTACGGCGAAATGGAGTTTTTTTTTTTGGAAAAACACCCTTCACCCTACACCTATCTGATTGCAATCGTTTTATTTATATGGCAGTATGTTTGTTTTGCTTTTAGTGTCATCGTAAGGACACGACGACAACAACTTTAAATGAGCGTGTGCATGATATATACTCGTACCTGCAGCAGCAGCAGGACCAAAGACAAAAATAAGAAACAAAAACTAAATACAGAGAGTAAAAAGAAATAAAAACGTAGCACATTTTTAGGTGAATTACGTTGACAGCCGCCAGTTTTGTTGGCAGTGATTTAAGCATTTCTTGTCGTCGTCGTCGTTGTCTTTGTCGTTATCCTCATCGTCGTCATAGTTCTTATTGTCCATTTTGTTGTTTTGTCATTGCCGAATCGAGTTAGTTAGTTTGGCGCAAGGATGCGTTGCTCATCATTTACTGAATTGTGTCCTTACGCAGTTTTATCTTCATGTTCTTCAACGGATTTTTTGTTTTTACTTTGATTTTTATTGTTATCATCGTAAAAATTGGACCAGCTTATGTAGAGTATTTGGGTTGTACATTGATACGGAAGTAATTAGAACTTAAATGGGTTAGTGTTCATATTGGACGGATAATTCGAGTTGCGTAAGGTCTGCATTACTGAATGAAATCTCTCTTCCTTATAAAGCTAATACTGCTTTCGTTTTCCAAAATAAATTACGATTCATAGACAATTTGCAAATTAAATTCAATTGATTAAATATAGTGGTCAGCATTTAAGTTTTTCCGTAAAAATCTGATTGGTTACAGAATGTATTATTCAAATTCAGTATTTAGTGGAGATCACTTGTGTTATTTTACTTCAAACTATTATTTTTTACGTGGCCAATATAGACATCCACCAGGGTATTGTTTCATAATATGATTTTGAGACAGTTGCAATGGAGAAGGGAATACCTTGTGTAGAAACATCCAGGTATTTTGTCCAAAATCTAGCAATGATTAATTTCTTAACTTATTCTTTTATTCATTCAGTAATTTCTTCACTTATTTGTTTATTCATTTATGCATTTATTCATTTACTCATTTACTCATCTATTCATTTATTCATATATTCATTTATTCATTTATTCATTTATTCATTTATTCATTTATTCAATTATTCAATTATTCATTTATTCATTTATTCATTTATTCATTTATTCATTTATTCATTTATTCATTTATTCATTTATTCATTTATTCATTTATTCATTTATTCATTTATTCATTTATTCATTTATTCATTTATTCATTTATTCATTTATTCATTTATTCATTTATTCATTTATTCATTTATTCATTTATTCATTTATTCATTTATTCATTTATTCATTTATTCATTTATTCATTTATTCATTTATTCATTTATTCATTTATTCATTTATTCATTTATTCATTTATTCATTTATTCATTTATTCATTTATTCATTTATTCATTTATTCATTTAATCATTTATTCATTTATTCATTTATTCATTTATTCATTTATTCATTTATTCATTTATTCATTATTCATTTATTCATTTATTCATTTATTCATTTATTCATTTATTCATTTATTCATTTATTCATTTATTCATTTATTCATTTATTCATTTATTCATTTATTCATTTATTCATTTATTCATTTATTCATTTATTCATTTATTCATTTATTCATTTATTCATTTATTCATTTATTCATTTATTCATTATTCATTTATTCATTTATTCATTTATTCATTTATTCATTTATTCATTTATTCATTTATTCATTTATTCATTTATTCATTTATTCATTTATTCATTTATTCATTTATTCATTTATTCATTTATTCATTTATTCATTTATTCATTTATTCATTTATTCATTTATTCATTTATTCATTTATTCATTTATTCATTTATTCATTTATTCATTTATTCATTTATTCATTTATTCATTTATTCATTTATTCATTATTCATTTATTCATTTATTCATTTATTCATTTATTCATTTATTCATTTATTCATTTATTCATTTATTCATTTATTCATTTATTCATTTATTCATTTATTCATTTATTCATTTATTCATTTATTCATTTATTCATTTATTCATTTATTCATTTATTCATTTATTCATTTATTCATTTATTCATTTATTCATTTATTCATTTATTCATTTATTCATTTATTCATTTATTCATTTATTCATTTATTCATTTATTCATTTATTCATTTATTCATTTATTCATTTATTCATTTATTCATTTATTCATTTATTCATTTATTCATTTATTCATTTATTCATTTATTCATTTATTCATTTATTCATTTATTCATTTATTCATTTATTCATTTATTCATTTATTCATTTATTCATTTATTCATTTATTCATTTATTCATTTATTCATTTATTCATTTATTCATTTATTCATTTATTCATTTATTCATTTATTCATTTATTCATTTATTCATTTATTCATTTATTCATTTATTCATTTATTCATTTATTCATTTATTCATTTATTCATTTATTCATTTATTCATTTATTCATTTATTCATTTATTCATTTATTCATTTATTCATTTATTCATTTATTCATTTATCATTTATTCATTTATTCATTTATTCATTTATTCATTTATTCATTTATTCATTTATTCATTTATTCATTTATTCATTTATTCATTTATTCATTTATTCATTTATTCATTTATTCATTTATTCATTTATTCATTTATTCATTTATTCATTTATTCATTTATTCATTTATTCATTTATTCATTTATTCATTTATTCATTTATTCATTTATTCATTTATTCATTTATTCATTTATTCATTTATTCATTTATTCATTTATTCATTTATTCATTTATTCATTTATTCATTTATTCATTATTCATTTATTCATTTATTCATTTATTCATTTATTCATTTATTCATTTATTCATTTATTCATTTATTCATTTATTCATTTATTCATTTATTCATTTATTCATTTATTCATTTATTCATTTATTCATTTATTCATTTATTCATTTATTCATTTATTCATTTATTCATTTATTCATTATTCATTTATTCATTTATTCATTTATTCATTTATTCATTTATTCATTTATTCATTTATTCATTTATTCATTTATTCATTTATTCATTTATTCATTTATTCATTTATTCATTTATTCATTTATTCATTTATTCATTTATTCATTTATTCATTTATTCATTTATTCATTTATTCATTTATTCATTATTCATTTATTCATTTATTCATTTATTCATTTATTCATTTATTCATTTATTCATTTATTCATTTATTCATTTATTCATTTATTCATTTATTCATTTATTCATTTATTCATTTATTCATTTATTCATTTATTCATTTATTCATTTATTCATTTATTCATTATTCATTTATTCATTTATTCATTTATTCATTTATTCATTTATTCATTTATTCATTTATTCATTTATTCATTTATTCATTTATTCATTTATTCATTTATTCATTTATTCATTTATTCATTTATTCATTTATTCATTTATTCATTTATTCATTTATTCATTTATTCATTTATTCATCTATTCATTTATTCATTTATTCATTTATTCATTTATTCATTTATTCATTTATTCATTTATTCATTTATTCATTATTCATTTATTCATTTATTCATTTATTCATTTATTCATTTATTCATTTATTCATTTATTCATTTATTCATTTATTCATTTATTCATTTATTCATTTATTCATTTATTCATTTATTCATTTATTCATTTATTCATTTATTCATTTATTCATTTATTCATTTATTCATTTATTCATTTATTCATTTATTCATTTATTCATTTATTCATTTATTCATTTTTTCATTTATTCATTTATTCATTTATTCATTTATTCATTTATTCATTTATTCATTTATTCATTTATTCATTTATTCATTTATTCATTTATTCA